>PITA01010537.1:0-71368 GCA_004023965.1 Spilogale gracilis
TTTATTTGACAGAGAGAAACACAGCCAGAGAGGGAACACAAGAGAGAGGGGGGAGTGAGGGAGAAGCAAGCTTCCCCCCAAGCAGGGAGCCCGATGAGGGACTCGATCCCAGGTCTCCGGGATCATGACCTGAGCCGAAGGCAGTCGCTCAACCAACTGAGCCACCCAGGCGCCCCTGGGCATGATGCTCTTGAGGGTAAGATAATAGCAGGTAGGGAAACAAGAAGTAGACTTTATACTAGTAATAGACAACTAGAAAATAAAACTTAAAAACAATATCCTTTATAGTAGCCATCAGTTATCATAATATAGTAAGAATAAATGTCACAAAATGTGTGCAAGACAGTTGACTTTTGTATCTTAATCTTGTATTCTGTGACCTCATTAAACTCATTTACTAATTCTTGTAAATTAAATTTTTCTTGCAATTGTCTACATAAAAACATATCAACTACTAATATAAAATTTTGGTTCTATCCATTTGTCATTTCCTTTATTTATTTTTCTTGTTCTATTGAATTGGCTACTACCTCCAGTATATTGTAAACTACAAAAATATTCCAGAGAAAAAGTGAAATACATCTAAGTAAATGATGAACTAGATCATGTATGTGCATTGGAAGATTCAAGATTATTAAGGTATCCAATTCCTCAAATGATTGTAATCAGAATACACATGTGTATACACTTGTCACAACTCACAGAACCATATACTTAAAATCTGTGCAGTTATTGTACATAAATTATATCACCAGAAAGTTGATTAAATGAAGCAAAATCCAACTAAGGGATTGAAATGGCAAGCCATAGGATGAGAGAAAACTGACAAGGATGTGTATCCTGAATATATACTTTAAAAAATCTTCCTAGTACTCATTAAGGAAATACAGACAATCAAATGGAAAATGGCAAAAGTCTCAAACAAGACCTCACATATCATAATTTTGAAACTGTTGATACATTTATGAAATGGGCATGATGCTCTTTTTTGGGGTTTAATATCACGGAAGTGCAAATTAAAACCACAAGGAAATATTACATACTACCAGAACAGAAAAACTTGGAGAATTGATGATGGTAAGTGTTTTGATAGATGTGAAACAATCAGAACTCCCATGCACCAACTGCAGGAAGGTAAGCTCAATAAACATTTTGGAAAGTTGTTGGGTAGAATCTACTAAGGCCAAATGTTTGCATACCTGTTGAACTAGCAATCTCACTCCTAGTTTTATATCTAATACAAATGTGTGGGTAAGTTCATCAGAAAACATTTACAGGTATGTTCATAGCAACTTTATTCATAGTAGCCCCAAACTAGAAATAATCCTCATGCCTACCACCAGTAAAATGGATGCATACATTGTAGTCCATTCAAAACAATGGAATATGCATATGATTGCTGCTTATAAAAACAGAAATGAATTTTGTAAAAATAATGCAGGACTAAGGAAGCCAGATACAAGATCACGGACTATATAATTCCACTTATATATAAATTCACAAAACAGGCAAAACTAATTTTCCATGTGAGGTTTTAGAACAGTGGCTATCTTTTGGGGAAATGGATAACTATTGAGAGAGAGACAATATCAAAGAGTCACCTGGGGAATGGAAAAATTCTACACATTGATCTAGATAGTGGTTAAATAGGTATATTTTCACTTTATTAAAATGTTTAAGTTGTCCACTTATCATTTATGCATTTTTTGTTTTTATGCTTTGTTTAAGTTAAAAGTTTATATTAGATTAAAGGACTAATAAAGGCTGTGAGAATAGACATGGGAGTGGGAGAGGGGTGGAAACTACTTGATATTAAGGATATTTCAGAGGAAATCCACAGACTTTGGTGACTGGTTTTGAGGAAGCCAGAGGTAAGAGATGGAAACAAAATAGTCTGGAAGAAGGCAGTTGATGAATGGAGATGGAAATATGAACAGTGGAGGAATTGAGATGAGGAGTAAGATGGGGTGATGTGGGTAGTATGATAATAAGAAGGAAGTACTGAGTTAAGAAACTTCGAGAACATGAATATGCCAAGGGGTCATTGAAAATGCAGATCTGAAGCGTAGCAATAGTTTAGGAATAGGGATATTTTCACAATTATCATATGAAATATTTAAGTCATCCTTTTTTATGGATTTAATCTTGACTTCATTCTACACTTTAATATATTAAACTTTACTGGGATGCCTGGGTGATTCAGTTAAACCTCTATCTTTGGCTCAGGTCATGATCCCAAGGTCCTGGGATCAAGTCCAGCATCCAGCTCCTTGCTCAGCAGGGAGCTTGCTTTTCTCTCTCCCCGCCAGTCCTCCTGACTGTGCTCTCTTTCTCTTTTTCTCTCTCTCTCTCTGACAAATAAAACCTTTTAAAAAACCTTTATCTTTCACATTTAAAAAAAAGATTTTATTTATTTATTTGCCAGAGAGGGAACACAAGCAGGGGGAGTGAGAGAGGGAGAAGCAGGCTTCCGCCGAGCAAGGAGCTAGATGTGGGACCTGATCCCGGGTCTCCGGGATCATGACCTGAGCCGAAGGCAGTCCCTTAACCAACTGGGCCACCCAGGCACCCCTATCTTTCACATTTCTAATTGCTCCTTCCTTATATATAACTTCATGTTTTTTAATTGGTTGGGTGGAGGTTTCTTACTTCATCTGGATTCCTGAATAAAAACTCTCAATTCTTTTGAATATGATTTTAGGTATTGTCTCCTTTATCTTGACAACATTTATGGTTGTGCAATCAGTCCAATATAAATTTATTTGGATTGTAGAGTTAAAATGCCTTTTTCTGTGCTTGAGATTTTTTTGACTTTCTTGGATGTGTATGTTTATGGTTTTCATCAAATTTGGAAAAAATTCCAGCCATTATATCTTTCCTCTATCTTTTTGGATATATGGAATGTAGTTACAATATCAGTTTTCATGTTCTTGTCTAGTAATTCTTTTTTTTTAAACTTTTTTAAAGATTTTATTTATTTAACAGAGAGAGAGATCACAAGTAGGCAGAGAAGCAGGCAGAGAGAGAGGAGGTACCTGCTGAGCAGGGACCCTGAGATCATGACCTGAGCTGAAGGCAGAGGCTTTAATCTACTAAGCCACCCAGGCGCCCTTTGTCTAGTAATTCTATCATTTGTATCCCTATAAGTACTGGATATTTTCTTTTGATTGTTTTTCTTTTCATTATGGGTTGTTATGCGTTCCTGCTTCTTGTATACCTGGTAATATTTGATTAGATGTCGTTCACTGTGAGTTTTACCTGTTGGGTGATCGATATTTTTTATTCTCATAAATATTCTTAAGTTTTATTGAGATGCAGATGTGAAAACAGTATGATTGTTATAAAGGCTTTCTTTTAAACGTTGTTAAGTGATACCAAAGCAGCGTTTCATTTAAGGCCAAATCTGCCTCACTGCTGAAGTAAGAACCTTCTGAGTAGTCCACCCAATACCTCATAGATGATGAGATTTTTTTTTCCCCTTCTGGCTTATAGAAAGCCAGAAGCTGAACTATTCCCAGCCTTCATGAGCTCCAGTATTGGCTCCCTCTACTCCTTTTGGGAGGTTCTTTCCCTATTCTGCAGCATTTTCCTCATAGACGTGCACTGATCATTATTAAACTGAGGACTCAAGGGGGACCCTCTGCAGATTGCTAGAGTTCTCTCTTTATGTAGCTCCCTCTTTTCAGCATTCTGTTCTGTTGATTCCAGATACCTTGGTTTCTCTAGACTAACAGTGTCTGCTCTCTCTCCATCTCCTCGGCTCAGGTTGACTACCAGGCTCCACCTGGTTTCCTTCATAGGACTCATAGGATTCAGCTTGTGTGTTTCCCCTCTTTCAGCAAGTCCTGAACTATGTTGTCAGAATCCAATGTTTAAAAGCCATTGTTTCATGTTGTTTTCTGATTTTTTGGCTCTTTCTGATGGGAGGGTAAATCTTGTCCCTTTTACTCCATCTTGGTCATAAGTAGAAGTCCAGATGTCTTTTCCTTGAAAACATTTTTTTCCCCCTTTTCTAATTTCTTCTAAAGAAATGTAGAGAGTAACTTGTCTCAACTTTTTCCCATTGGTGTCTCATAAATCTTACCTATTTCTATTTGTGAATAGGCAGTAAACGGGCCACACCTGTGTGACTTTCCTCCCTAGGGAACCAAAGGAAGCATGCCTTACATTTCTATTATCTCTTATCATTGAATTCTATCTGTGTGACTATTGAACGAAAGTTTAGTTATAGCCCTCCTTTTTCCTTTTTTAAAATGCTTTTTTTCAGCTGTTCCTAATGCTATCTGATTGAAACACTGAATTTACATGAATGATTGTTCAATGCCAGTGACCAAGAGTACAGATGTTAACATTGATCAGATTTGGATGTGAGTCCTGGCTCAACTACCAAATAACAACGTTCTTTGAGCACTCCCTACCTGGCCAGATGCTGTGTTAAGAGTCTTTACGTCTACTGGCTCACTAAATTCTCAAAACAACCTTATCTAATACCAAAGTTGGTACTATTGTTACAATTTATAGTATGACGATTAGCACCAGAAGTCAGAGTGCCTGAGTTAAATCTTGGCATTACCCCTAAATATCTTTGTAATGGCTATGTTCTTGAACTTCTCCAAGCCTTGGATTCTTCATCTCTGGAGGGGACTGAGAGTATTTCCGTCATAAGGCTACTGTGAGGACTACACGAGAAGAAGTCCATGGGGCATTCGGTGTAAGGATTGCTGCACATACATACTCAAAAAAAAGGTGACTAGTTGAATATTTTTCTGGGAAATACTGAGAATAAGAAGGATGTAGCTTTATAGCATTCAGGCACTTTTGGTAACTTGATAATGCAGCCATGAGAGTGCATCTCCCAGACCTTCTACTGCAAGGTATAATTGTAATTGACTGAGGATCACAGCTGCTGAACTTTGAAATTCAATGACATCTTTGTCAGTGATGGATTGCAGTGGGGGATACTAAGGCAGTCTTATTCATGTAGCCACAGGACTCCTACCAGTGTCCAAGTAGACTCAGGGACTTTCTGATGGTTTTGCTGATCCTTCATTAACCTGTACCCCATTCCTAGGACACTTCCATGCAATCTTCTCCCCTCTTGCCTTCTCTTGAGGTCAGACTTGTAATGGAGTCTTATGGTTCTGCCAGTCTTTTCTGGCTCCCTCCCTATTTCCTTTCATAGAGGAAGTTCTCATCAAATGTTTAATCCTTCTAATCAAATGTTTAATCTCTTCTCGATGTCTGCTCTCTAGAGGACTTGGACTAACATACTTGAGTTCTTATTTGATTTACCCTGGTCATTACCCTAATCACAACTTGCAGAGAGTTCTTCATGGTGCCAATCTTGGGGAAATGACGATTACTACTCTTCTCAGAAGTCTCTGTCTCCATTTCTCCCATGGTTCCTTTTTGACTTCATTTGATTTCCCATCATATTTTAACATTGAGACCCCCCTGCCCCTTCTCCAATTTCCATCCTGCCAGTGATGTTTAGTAGGCCAGCCTTCATCTGCCCCCTTTTCTCTCTCTTCTCTTGGAAAACTCGAGCTGCTGTCCCTCAACAGTATTGTTCAGTAGAGTATGATTCACATGTCTTTGCACTGTCTCAATATCCATTGCAGTCCTACTACAGAGGATGTGCATGTAGATACCTTTTATAGTCCAGAATGGAAGACATATTTATACAACTAAGGACATTATGCATAATGGAATTTTACCTTTTTGGGGGGAATTCACTCTTATAATTGTACATTCTACATTAGCTTCTATGAATTTAAAGACTCATTTCATGTAATATTGGGCAAATAACTTCTCTGACTCACAAATTCCTCGTTGTGAAATAGGGATGAGCATACATGTTCCATTTGGTCATTGTGAAAATAACATGAGATAATATCGATGATATCTAGCCCTGTGCCCAGTGTTCATCAAATGTTGATTTGTTCCTCTACATTGGTGATTCAGAATCTAAGGTAGTTCTTGGTTGTGTCAAGAAGAATTAAATTAAAAACATTTATAGATGAGGAGGCACAGAGAAATTGGCACAGCTAAGTGGCAAGACAAGATTTGAATTCAGGGAGCGCCTGGGTGGCTTAGTTGATTAAGCGACTGCCTTTGGCTCAGGTCATGATCCCGGAGACCCGGGATCTAGTCCCACATCGGGCTCCCTGCTCGACAGGAAGCCTGCTTCTCCCTCTCTCACTCCCCCTGCTTGTGTTCCCTCTCTCGCTGTGTTTCTCTCTGTCAAATAAATAAATAAAATCTTAAAAAAAAAAACGGATAAGATTTGAGTTCAGATCTTCTGTCCCCAGAGCCTGCTCTAATTACCCATCATTAACGATAAAATAAGACAAAATGTATCTTTAGTTCTGTCTTAGGTCAATTTCCCGAGAAGCGGACTTTGAAACAAGGATTCATGTGCACATGATTTACTTATTATTTATTATTTCCTCCTTGGGGAAGCCAGGAAGGAAATGGAGGAAGAAGGATAGGGAAGGGGAGGCCAAACAAGGTCCTATAGGAAGTAGGCTCAGACTGATCCCACAGGAGAACTTGAAGAATAGCAAGGGCGTTGGCTTTTATACCTCTGTGCCCATCAACTAAACATCACCTGGGGCAGATGGATTCACAGGCATTTCTGGATCAGTAGACCAAATGAAGTCTTCTAGAGAAGGGTTGCAGGTGCTAGTCATGGGGAGCAAAAGCACATGAAAGCTAGAGAGGGCACAAAAATGGCCAAAGGGGTCTGAAGAGCCAGAGTGGATCACTGGCATTGTCCTCTATACCCCCAACTTACTCCCTGTCAAGCTGTTCCCATGGTTTTGTTTTACTTTTGAAAAAGCTCTTCTCAAAGCACAAATACATTCTCTCTTCTGAAAGCTGGCATTATGTTAGTTAATAACTAAGATTTAAATTTAAATTTAAATTACGGTAAAGAGCTCTTGGGTAGTTCTCACTGATAAATATTTAGAATTCGTGTTACATTAAGTGCAAAACTATAAAATCTGTGGTGCCCCCATCTTTTTCTTTATGCTCTCTAGTCTCAGAATCAAGAAGTTGGGGCTGGGCAGGACCTGATCTCCACTTTTCCATTGTTTTTAATCTGGTTACCTATCTAAAATATTCTTGGCTTCCATAACAATAAAGCTAATGCTCATATAACTTATAAATACTGCCTGCGTATTAACTCATGTAATGTTTACAACTATGCTAGGATGCATATTAGCATAACCCCCATTTATGGTGGAAGAAACAAGCTAAAATGGTAAAGTTGTAGAACTGGGATTCAGACAAGCTGGCTCTAGAGCCCATGCTTGTCCTCACTGTGCTGACGTGCCTCTCCAAGAGGACCAAATTCCCTCCCAAAGCAGCCTATGTTAATTTGTGTTCCATCCACTCTCTTATCAATGACTCCCTGTCAACTTGGACTGATAAGTACTCAAGACTAATATAAACACTTAGTCTCTGGACCTGGTGCTTTAGGCGGCAACTTCTAATCTAGGCCGTCCCTGGCTTATCCCATAGTCCCTCCCAGCAGGACTCAAGAGAGGCCAAGATTTTGTCAGTTTGATCATTACAGGTAAAAGTGATTAAAAAAAAATTCCATACAAATCACTGCAAGAGAGATTTGACAGAAAATTTTGTAGAAATTTGTGATTAAGTATCACAAGTCATACTTAGTAAAAAACAAAAGGTATCACTGCACATTGTGTGATATAAAGCTTTCAACATGCATAAAGTCAATGCGATAGGACAATATTGAGATCCATGGATTCAAATTTATTTAGCTGTGTTTATTTTTGGGATCCTCAGGGAAACTGTTTCAGGTAGAGGAATGGGCTTTTGGTTAAGGAGCCCAGAGAACTGTGTGGCTACCTTTGCCAGCTTTTGGCCCCAAAATTCAGCTTCCTCATTTTAAAAATGGGATAATTTGTTTTATCTACCTTAGAAGGTAGTGTATCAAATGAAACAAAATCTATGAAAATGGTTTATAAATTATCAAGTATGAAATACACACATATGTTTAGTATTCTCACCATAATTAAGATAGATGTATCTGAATCTTTTCCTGCTGCTTGTACTTTTATAGTTGCTGTCCTTAATTTCCCTACTAACACTGATGAATTTATAATTTCTGAGATTTTTTTTTTTTTTGGTTAAGATTTTATTTATTTGAGAGAGAGTGCACATGCATGAGTAGGGTGGGGAGGGGCCGGCATAGACACCCCACTGAGTGTGGAGCCTCAGGTGGAGCTCCCACTGCAGTGGGTGGGGCTAGGGATAAGGTGGGGGGTTAGGGGGTAGGGGTGGGGGATGATGGATCCCAGGACTGGAGATCATGACCTGAGCTGCATTCAGAGGTTTAAGGGACTAAGCCACCCAGGCATTCCAGTGAGGATCTTATTTTCAATATCACACTTAGATATGGATTTTTAGTAAAAATCTTAATGAATAGATAATACTTTCAAAAAGCTGCACTAGCACTTCCCAATAATTCCAAATGAGTCTCTGTTGGTGTCCTACTGCGTAGCAGTCCCTGCCCTTCTATTGCCCTCTCCAGCCCCATCTTAAGACCCTTAAAGTCTTAAGACTTCATGGTTCCAGGGTGCCTGGGTGGCTCAGAGGGTTAAGCCTCTGCCTTCAGCTCAGGTCATGATCTCAGGGTCCTGGGATCAAGTCCCACATCAGCCTCTCTGCTCAGCGGGGAGCCTGCTTCCTCCTCTTTCTCTGCCTGCCTCTCTGCCTATCTGTGATCTCTCTCTGTCAAATACCTTTAAAAAAAAAAAAAAGACTTCATGGTTCTTAGTCTAGATACGCTCTTCCATTTTCCCATCAAGACATATCTGAACCCTATCTGCTGTATTTTTTTTTTAAGATTTTATTTATTTATTTGACAGAGAGAAACACAGTGAGAGAGGGAACACAAGCAGGGGGAGTGAGAGAGGGAGAAGCAGGCTTCCTACCGAGCAGGGAGCCCGATGTGGGACTCGATCCTGGGTCTCCGGGATCGTGACCTGAGCCGAAGGCAGTCGCCCAACCAACTGAGCCACCCAGGCGCCCCTGCTGTATTTTTATAAACCTATTCTCTCTAGAGTGATTGTTATTGTCCTTGAGTGTGGCTTAATGTATTTGCCCTTTGAAAGAACTTTAATTCTACAGAAAACTTCTGAACATGCAAAACTTTCATCTCCCAAAATTAATTTCCAAGGGATTTCAGGCACCAAGTAAAGAAGTAAGAAAGGCAAAGCCTGATTTACCTGGATCTGATAACAAACATGGACTTTTGTCTATTAAATAGACTCATGGAGGAGCGCCTGGGTGGCTCAGATGGTTAAGCTACTGCCTTCGGCTCAGGTCATGATCCCGGAGACCTTGGATTGAGCCCTGCATTGGACTCCCTGCTCAGCCAGTAAGCCTGCTTCTCCCTCTCTCATTCCCCCTTCTTGTGTTCCCTCTCTGGCTGTGTTTCGCTCTGTCAAATAAATAAAATCTTTTTTAAAAAATAGACTGATGGAAATGTCTATGATTATTTTTGTTCCTTTCTATGGCATATCATGTGGTGCTTGCAAATGGCTTTATGCTTGACTTCTCATTGCTGAGGACAAAGAATCAAATTATGTTAGAGCTTATTTTCAGAAACCCAAGAGGCACATGTAGCTAATTAGAGATATGCCCTCAGTTTCCTTTTCTTGTTTATCCTGAGGGATATAAAAAAAAACATTCTTGATGGTATTCCTTCTGGAAATCTTATTTATCCAGGAGGTGATTTTCTAGTGTTCTAATCAATTTAAATTGATGCTTTTAGAATTCTAAGCTTAATATTAATTCTAAACTGCATTTTATTTAGGTAAAATTTTCAAATTATTAGTACAAGGAATAATTTTTTTTTCTAAATGGGATTAAACTTCTCTTCATTCGTATTGCTTTATTTCATATATGTGGATTTAACATATATTTCTTTATTTTGGCAGTTTTAAGTGAATCCACCTCTTTATAATCCATTTCTTTATAAAATGTGTAATAACAGAGGAAAAATTTAAATGGTCAGAATAATTCCATGCAATTTCTTGTGCTCTCCCAGTGTTTTTGCAGAGCTTAAATCCATGAAATTGTTTTGAAAGATTTTAACTTCCTTCCCCCCTCCCCCCACTTGGCAGCTGTCCCATGTTTCAAAGAGCCATTTCCTGGAATTTTATCAGAGTATTTTTACTAGCTTCTCTGCATCTTTGTTTTCTTATTTGTGACCTAGTCATATCTAAGAGGAGATGGCAATCCTGAAGTCAATAATACTATCCTTCATACTTTCATAAATAGGATCTATTTTTTCCCTTCTACTCTCTACACTATTATGCTGCTTCTGACTGCCATTCATTGGTCAGCTTCCAGAGTCACATGTGCAGGTTGCATATGTTCATAACAACCCATTTATTTCCACATAACCTACAATGCATGCCTGCAGGGGTTCTTAGTGATTGCATTAAACAGAATGATATAGAGGGACAAGTCAAAGCCTTGAGATGAAGAAGGGCTATTAGTTAAGACCACATTTGGCTTCATGTAATAGAAACTGAACTCCTGAAGCTTAACCAAATAAGAATTCCCCCCCCCCTCTGGGATGATTAGAAAGTGAACCCCACAACCAGGGCTGGTCAGCTGCTTACAGTAGCCATCAAGGACCTGAGCTTCCTTTTTCCTTCCTGTTCTGCTATCCTTAGTCTGTGGTTTTCATCCTCAAGGTTGAAAGAAAAGAGCTCCACCTCCAGTCTTTTGATGGGGAGGGAAGAGGGTAAAAGTGCATACCAGCTGATTTGCTCTTCTGTTATCAGAAAAGTAAGAGCTTTCCTGGAAGTTCCATAAAGTGCATGTTTACTTATATCTGGTTGAGCAGAGCTAGGTCACATGGTTCATGGAGTTTGGGGTGGGGTTTTGAAGTGTTTTTGAGTGCAAAAAGAATTTTGTTAGAAAGGAAGAAGGAAGAAGGGGGATTGGGTAGACAACTAGCAACGTCTGCCAAAAAGGGACTTAGAAAAAGGGAAGTGAGTGGGAATAAAGTATCCCTGGTCTGAAGGTCAGTCCTGAAGTCACCAGTGATGAATATACAGAGTGTTTCTCTGAAGTAGCTTGCACCCGGACCAAGCCACGTTGGGCTTTGCCTTGTGGAACTTACCACAACTGGCAGATGTAGGAAGCTGAGCTGCTGATACATCAGTGTCGATCCATCCTTTGGATGCACACTCACACGAAGCTGCAAAGGCAGGAAGAAAACTGCCAAGATAGTTTATTAGTTCACAATGAGAATATTACCAGCAAGTGTACCAAATGTTCACCAACGAATCTCAGGCAAATGTATGTGAAGCCAAATCATTAGAAAGAAACCAAAGACGGGTGTGAGTAGGGTGACCTTGATGGCTAATCTAGTGGAACCAAACCACAGTAATCTATGGCTCCTTTTCTCTCCAATGTCCTCAGGAATAAAATACAGTATCCTTGGCCAGTGCACCCTTCCCTCTGGGCAGCACAAGAAATGTGTGCCTCTGTTTATGCCTCTACTTTTTCCTTTTTTGGCTTCGGATTTTGAGGAATTCCCCTTTTTGACTCTCCTGATATGTGTTCATATATTCATTCCAGCTATCCCCAAGTCTTGGCCTGGTGAATCTGTCAGGGAACTAGCAAGAAACATATGGGACCACTTACAAAGTGGTAACCTGCCAAGGGATAGCGGTGCACCCTGGGGCTTACCAAAGTGGGGAGGTATAGCACTTACTCCTAGAATGATGCTGCTTTGGCTATAGCTCGAGGTGAAGGTTGCCTGACAAGAACTGAGGTCCTTGGTAGAGGCGTATGGCTACAGCCGACTTAGAAAAACAGCTATGTTCCTATTGATGCCTCCCGCTATCCAAATACAACCAGAAGTGAGGGAGCAGGGGAACCCATGGATTCTGTGCCTGGAGACCTTTGTCCTACAACACAGAGCAGGGTGGAGAAGGCTAGAGAGGGAGTCTGGAGTGGCCAATAGTAAAAATCCAGCGATTTTGTGATAATATGCCTATCCGTCCTCTGATCCAATAGGTCTCCTTTTGCAGCTTTTAAGTCTCAGAGGTCAGCCATCATTCTATTCCATTTCCAAAGTGCTTCCTATCTAAAGCAGCTCTGTCTGGGGAACAGGTTGGTGTGATGGGGGTGCTGCGGTGGTGTAGGGGGTGGGTGGATAGGGTCCTCACGACCTGTGCTCATTTTCTCTTCCCTAGTTAGCTTCAGCCCAACCCCTAGTTAGCTCAGTCCTGACGGATCAGATTACCTTTTTAACCTGGTTGTTAGGAAGCTACAGAAAACTCAGTAGCTTGTCTTTATCAAGGATGTATATGCATGTCTCCTATTGGAGCACGAGTGCATCTAGCTGAGGGCTTCTCAACCTTGGCATTACTGACACCTGGGGCCAGAGACTTCTTTATTGTGAATGGGGAATAAAGTGTGCTTATTCACAAAGTTTTTTTTTATCCATGGGGACTATCTTGTGCATTGTAGGATTTTAAGAGCATCTCTGTCCTCTATAGACTAGCTATCAGTAGTATCCCCACTCTTCCTTACCAACATCAATATCTCCTGGAGGGTAAAACTGGCCTCTGTTGAGACCACTGCTCTAGGTGAATAAAATGATATAGGCCAGAGGTGAATTAAAATACAGCCTCCCTACCAACTGTGTCACTTTCACTAAATACATATCTTATATATATATAATGTATACATAATTTTGAGGAAATTTTTATTAAAACAAATATATTATGGAATAGAATCATTTATTTATTTATTTTTATTTATTTTTTTAAGATTTTATTTATTTGACAGAGAGAAACACAGCCAGAGAGGGAACACAAGCAGGGGAAGTGAGAGGGAGAAGCAGGCTTCCCGCCGAGCAGGGAGCCTGATGTGGGACTCGATCCTGGGTCTCTGGGATCATGACCCAAGCCTAAGGCAGTCACCTAACCAACTGAGCCATCCAGGCGCCCCGTGGAGTAGAATTTAATATTTACATGAATTTTAAAGCTAAAAGATCAAGAGCCACAGGCTATATAATCCCTGATGTGAACATCAATAATATACATACATAAAATATATATTATACATATATATTATACATCAATACATATATATTATACATATATACATATATATTATACATCAACAATATATATACATATGATATATATAATATATACAATATATATACATATAACAAAGCTTATCAGATGGATTTTTCTCTGTTATTTGCAGACACATGACCTTGGCTGAAGGCTCTGTATGTGCTGTTTCGGACTCAGCAACAAGCACAAACGTCACTGGCTCCACAGGAAGGCACTTGCATCAAACATTTAGTGACTTCATTCATCTATTAATTAATTATATAAATACACTGTCCAGCATGAGCTTCTGAGAGAACAGCATTTTCTCTACTTCATTTATAAACATATGCCACAGAATGAGGGGAATCTGTGGTACCATCAGTCTGTAATTGTGGGAAATTTTAAGTGTTAGGCCAGGGATCTCAAAACAGGCTTAAAATGGAAGTCTCTTTTGTCTGTAGAGTCTGTATAAAGTCTGTATATGTTGCCTTATTGAGCTGAACTTCCCTCTAAGCCCTGATCATGTGCTGTGATTCTTCTTACAGATTTAAGGGAAGAAACTCCCCTTCTTGACGAGGAGGGTGACAAAAATTTCTCAGCCCGTTAGTCCACTCCAGCCTCCAACTGGTTTTTGGAGGCGCAAGAATTTTTCCATGCTGGGATTCTCCATTGAACCACTTTGGTTGTCATTAAATCTGGTGTTTGGGCAGCACCAGTTTCACCAGTTTGGCCCTTGTCCCACTGAGCTCTTCTCTAATACTGTCTTCTTTTTTCTCCTTTATCTGCCTTTTTGTTTTGTTTTGATCTTGGACTTTGTGCATATCTCAAGCAAGAGGTTATATGCCTTTCCCCTTTGTTTCAGGTGTCAGGTAAACACTAGGACATGCTCGTCCATGCTGCTCCAGGATGTCCTCCTTTGTTTTTGAACAAAATATGCTTCTTTTCCATGAAAACCCTCCCAACCAGGGGCAGGGGAGGTATGGTTTCAATCACAATCCCTTTGGAGGGATGAAGTGTCAACGGACAGTTTTTCAAGTCAGTGAGACTGATATTTATTTATTTTGGTAATTACCCACAGTTTAAAGCCTATTTTTTGCACCCCCCCCCCCAAATTTTGTTGACTGGAAAGCACATGCATTTTTAAAGACAAAAGGAGCTAAAGCAACCAGAAATGGAGTGATGAAGTTCTTTGGAATTAGCTTCTAAAAACAATCATATGACTTGGAGACCTCTGCATACTCCCTTCAGACGATGGAATAAAGGCCAAACTCTAAGAACAGTGTATGAGGCCCTTTCTGACTTGGTTTTATTTCATTCTCTAATTTAATTTTTACCCTGTCCCTACTACACACTATATGCTCTAACTTGGTGCTTCTCAAGAGTGGTTTGAAGACCACCTGTGGCACTATTAAGAATGCAGATCCGTTGGTACTATATAGACCTATGTAATCAGAATCTTTGGGGCAGGACCCAGGACTTTGTATTTTAACAAGCACCCCAGAGATTCTCACTAAAATTAGAGTGCCATTCCTAGCTGTCTTGGTCTCCTCAACACATTCGTAAGACTTTTCATATAATGAAGCTATCAGAGGTTGTGCTGGAAAATATCACCACCATCATTTAAAGAAGAAGAGTTCTTCCCAAAGGAGAGGATCTGTTCTTCATCTAGAAAAAACTGTAAAAGTGTGGGAGGAAAGAAGAATATAATTTCACTGGCTTAGGGTGGAAGGAGAGTGAAGCCTTAAAAACTCTCACATGTGGAAGAACCGAGATCCTTCCATGGTCTGTTTTTTTTCCCTCATTTATTTGTACCCCACTATAAACTCTGGCAGTCTGGAAAACCATCTGCCTCCTACCTCTGGACTAAGAGCATGTTGCATACTGTAGAACCCCATTCTTCCCAGTTAAGAACCAATGCAATGGTTACCTCCTGCCCTGACTTGAAGTCATAGTCAATCACTTCACTCCTTGCACTTGTCACTTTCTCATGTATTCTGGATGAAACTCAGCTGTTCCTAACCCATAAGTAAGTACACTTGCAGTCATGCTAGTGATAATACCTGCCTTTATTATCTTAGTAACCTTTTTTGCCCTGCGAGTTCCAGGGCTGTCCTCCTATGTTGAAGAATGAGTCCACACACCCTGGTGCTGCAGCTGTTCAGCTACCACTTTCTCTCCATCCCCTCTCTCTCTCTGCATGAACTCAAAGCCAACAGCAAAATGCCTTTGCACAGACCATCAGAACTCCAATCAGGTCGGCTGGCACAGTCTCAGTTCTCTCTCTCTAGATTGATAAGCTTGGGCTTTGCCACCGGTGTATCTTTTCACAGAGAGAGTGCTTTGCACTCCAGAGGTGCTAAATGGCTTGGGAACATAGTTTTAAAACTGACAAGTGGATAACACCAGAATAAGCATGGGAGGAGGAAAGCTTGACCAGGGCTCGAGCTGAGCCGGCTGACACTACTGGCGCTGAACCTGGCTCCCAGTTTCCTGGCAGCTATAGCCTAAAGGGAACACCTGTTAGCTGGACGCCCTTATTTTCTTTGTCAGGCAGAAAAAGTAGGGCTGCCAGATGCTTTCTACAAAATCCTGGATGCACTCGATACATCCTACCAGCAAGCTCAAATACCACCTTGCGAACTTGGATGCCCAGCCACCCTTAAGGGATGGCAGAGGAAGTATTTGGGGAGGGACCTCCTGCTGTCCGTGGGACTCTGAGCTCTCCGCAGTTTTCCTTCCATTCCGTTGGTCCTGGCAAAGCCAGGGGCCATAAGGCCATCAGCCTTTTCCCCCTTTTGCCAACACTTGGGTAGGAGGAGGAGGTGGTCCTCGGTGGCTTTTCCGTTCAGGTAGACGGCTGTGTTCGCAAAGGGGAGCCGTGTGCCGCCCCGCCGCCGCCAGCCCGCGGGAGGTCTGCTCTAGGCCCGCGCGATCCTTAGCCCACCTCCTCTCCCGCGGGCCTGGGGCGGGCGCAGCCGCTGCAGCCGCTGCAGCCGCCACAGCCACCCGGATCCTGGCCGGCTCTAGCCCGCCCACTGAGGCCCCGGGTGAGGGCGGGGTCTCTGTGGGGGCGGGGCTTAGCGTCGCGGGATGGGCGGGACGGGGCCTCACAGGGCGGGGCCTCTGGCGGGCGGGGTTACGACGCCGGGAGGTGGTGGCGGCCGCCGCGGCGGCCGAAGGGAGGGGAAAGAGGGAAGGGAAGGGAGGGGGAGAGAGGAGAAGGGAAGGGAGGGCCGGGGAGGGAAGGGGGCGGCCGGCCGCAGGGAGGGAGTGAGTCACCTGACCGCTGCCCGCGCTTCCCGCCGGGCTAGCTAGCTGCCGTCAGTCGGGCCGCGCGGCGCCTCGGCTGTGGTGAGTTGCTCGGCGTTCCTCGCGTCCTTCCCAGGAGGGTCCGCGCGGCGGCGCGCCGTCAGGGCTGTCGGCCTGTGGGGGGCCGCCCGCTGGCCGGTCCGGGGAGGCGGGGAAGCAGGGAGGGGGAGGCGGGCGGCGGCCTCTCGGGCGGGGGGCGGTGGCGGCGGCCCCTCTTCCTGGAAGTGGCCTCGGCCGCCGGAAGGGTCGACCTGCCTGCGCCCCGCGCTGCTAGTGTTCGGCCTGCGCTCTTGTTTACCCGCCTGCGCTGCACTTTCCCCTCGGCGAGCGCGGTGGGGCGGGGAAGTGCCCCCGGCCGCGGGGGGCCCAGTCCCCCCGCCCCTGCCTCCCCGTCGTCTGGGTCCGAGCCCGGCCCTCCTAGCCCGGCCTGCCCGGACAGTGTGACACATCAGCACCGCCCGCGCGGCCGGCCCCGGCTCGGTCTTGTTCTCCCGCCCCCTCCCACCACCTCAGCCGCCGCGTCCCGCGAGCTGCTGGCCTGCGGTCTGCCTGGCCTGGGTGTCTGCGGCGCGAGGAGTCACGTTAAGAAAGGCCGAGGTCGTGGTTAGAGCAGAAATGCCACCTTGCGGGGCTGGGTTGGGCCAAGCTTGGTTTGGAGGACCGGACATCCCAGAGCTCCCTTTGTTGGAGTTTTGCCCACACGTAATTAAGACTCCCCCAGTGTGGTGAAGGTGGGTGCTGATTACCGAGACACCACCTTTGTGCTTGTCTAATGGAACATCAGTGCCACTGCTTTCTCATTCTTGCGCGGCGGTTTTATGTCACTCAGCATTGTGCGGAATGCCTTTGTGCAGTGAGCCTTCTGCGTTAAACTTGGACTGATTTAGGTACAGTGTAGTAGTAATTGTGAAAGACGAAAGACGTGTGTGGGAAAAACAAGCTACTGTGTGGTGCTTGAAGGAACAAAGGCTGTTTTGTAGGGATGCTTATCTATTTGGAGAGCTGTATCAGTGTTGGGACTGTTACCCATGGTGGATGCCCCTGCTGGGGCTTTGTTTATATACTTTAACGCTCCTTCTACCCGGAGGCTTTGCATTTAGAGCAGTCGAGAAAGATAAGGGGAGAAAACACCGGACGTGTCGGTGACAGAGCACTTCAGCGCTTCACATGGGCAAGCAGAGAAATGGGAAGAGGTGGGCAAGCTGACTTTCTTCCTGGTCTTGGGTAGTGGTGCAAGCACTGGGCTGGGTTGGGCTTGAAGGCACTTGCCACTTCTGTCTTTGGCTAAAGAAGCCTGGGGAGAAAAGGACTCTTGGTGAGTCAGCTTGGAGTGGGATGGCTTTGGTTTGCTGACTGCATTGCATGGTGTGTTGTTGTTGTTTAATATGGCTGGGTCTAGTGGTTTACCATTGTTAAATATGTTAGTTGGATAACAAGGTAGGATGATGACTCCTTAAAAAAGTTGGGTTGCTGAGTCATTCACTTCAGCCTGAGAGGTAATTAAGAACAGCTGGTGCAGATACGCTCATCACATGCCTCCACCATAAAAGGCCAAGGGGCGCTCAAGAAGGGTTGCTTCAGAGGGCTGAAGGGGACCCAGCCACAGTTGTCTGATACCATACAGGTAATGAGTGGGTGAACTGCAAGGGCAGTCTGAGGAAGTGGCCAGGTGGTGCTGAGGTTGTGTTTAAACACAGAGTGGCCTCATGACCTACTGCCTGAGAATAAATTTGTGCTGGAGAGAGCTGAAACCGAGGAAGAAATTTACAGCTAGGAGAAACCTAGTAACAGAATTGTCATAAAAATATTTACTACCTTTTCTGTACTTTTGTTTCCCTCCTGTGGTTTTGTTGTTATGTGGTTTATACATTTCAAAAAGTGAACTTAATTCTTCATAAAAACTTCTTTATGAGAACACAGGAGACTTCCTCTTGGTTTTCATGGCCCTTGGCTTTTCATGCATATAGTAGTAGTTTCAAGTCTAGGTCAAGTCTAGAAGGAGCTAATGAAAGGTAAACCATATATATACAAGTTTCATTCTCTTGGTTATGGTGCTAGAGTGTATTTATATCTTAGATCATCACTTCTTGCTTTAAAAATGACCCAAGTTTAACCAGCCAGCCCCCATTGTTAACAAAGTTTAGGAATGGAAAATGTGGAAGTGGGGATGGGGGGGTAGAGCCTGGCCCTTACCTGTGGTCAAAAGAATGACTAATTCTTATTAATGATAATTCACTTAAAACATTTTGTAAATGGAAAAGCGGTTAATTTTGTTGCTGTAAGTTTGAGACTGTAGGAGATTAGAAATCACGATTTTTTTTTTTTTTTAGGATGTCTAGGGTGGGGTGCCAGAGGATTCATTTGAAAGAAAATAATAAAAGTTTGATTTTAAAAATTTTAATTTTATGTAAAATAAGAAAGCTTCAAGGTACAGATGAATGGTAGTATATACGTGTTATATAATTTGGGTACCTGCTCTTCTTTTTCTATTGGGGAACGTAAAGAATTTGTTAATCATGGCCTGTGAACATTCTTTCAGCACCTGGAATATTTTTTTTTTAAACTTCTGATTTCCTCTTAAGAGCTAGCATTCTTTCAAAGTGTTCTTAATATTCATTTAATTTTTATTGCATATATAGTTCTATTCTTTTTATGCTGTACTTTAAGGATTAGAAGCTTGAATGTAAATTTATTACATTGTTGATGTTGGGATGGAAATAAAAAAATACAGAGTTGCTCTTTACATATGATACCATGTATATTGAATTTGGAAACAGGCCAGCTAGTTGGTTTGTTAAATATATGTGATCTGAAGTGTAGTGATAATGGAAAAGGGTGCAGTGGGAGCACCTGTAGATAATTTACACATTGGATTATGACTTGTATATAACAAATTCTTTTAAAAGTTATTTTGTACTATTACTCTTTGAAGTCATTTTTGGGGGGCTAAGTTTACATCTGCTTTAGTAAGGATTAATAAGACTACATATTCAGGGGTGCCTGAATGGCTCAGTTGTTAAGCATCTGCCTTCAGCTCAGGTCATGATCCCAGGGTCCAGGAATTGAATCCTGTATCAGGCTCCCTGCTCAGCAGGAAGCCTGCTTCTCCCTCTCCTATTTCCCCTGCTTGTGTTCCCTCTCTCACTCTCTCTCTCTGTCAAATAAGTAAACAAAAATCTTTAAAAAACAAACAAACAAACAAAAACTACATATTCACTAAATCACTTGGGAAGTAGAATTTCCCCCCTTAGAAGTATGTGTGTATTTAGAAAATCAACTTCTGAGTATGCTAAGACTCAGTTAAATCTCATAGGCCATATGCCTTCTACACTCCTGTATTGTGAGAAGTGGTGTTTAGAATGATTGCAGAGTTCTTTGAAATGACCAATTGTCAGAAATTCTCTTCAGTGTATAGATCTCTCCAAGACTTAGGTATTAGGAATCAGGACTTCCAATTTTCTAACTAATGTTCTGTTAATGGGAACACTGCCTTAACCTGAAAACTCACATTTCCTGAGGGTTCTGTTAAATGGAGGGTTTGTTTTATTTATTTATTTTGAAGATTTTATTTATTATTTGTCAGAGAACAGAAACAGGGAGAGCTGCAGGCAGAATAGGCAGAGCAGGCAGAGGGAAAAGGCTCTCCACTGAGTAAGGGAGCCTGATGGGGGAATCCATCCCAGGACCCTGGGATCATGACCTGAGCCAAACGCAGATGCTTAACCCACTGAGCCACCCAGGTGTCTCGGAGGGTTTGTTTTATGCAGTGGAATAGATGACTTATAAAACTTTTGATTTAATAAAAGTATGCCTAGTAATCTACTGAAACCCAAGGTATGGGTAAATTGAGCACTCTTTGCCAGAATCCAGGTCCCTTGAAGGGAGTAAACCTTTCTGAACTGCAGATAAAGTGCAGACTTACACCACTGTGAACGCTGGACCTCTGTCTTACTCCATGTATAGCATTAACCGAACTGAAGTTGTAGGTCTGGTCAGTGTGTAGCTGACAGTGAGCAGTAAGCAGAGTGGTTCCTGGTTCAGAGTGGGAGATCTGGAGCCAGACTGCCTCTGGTTAAGTTTTAGCTCTATTACTTACCTGCTTTAAAGCCTTGGGCAAGTTGTTTCACCTAGTTGTGCCTCCTTTTCTCATCTGCAAAATGGGAATGATGATGATGATAGAATGTATTTCATACAAACTGTTTGGACATTAAATGTGTGTCAAGTGTTGGCTCCGTCTTAATACATGTTAGTTGTTACTATCTCTTCACAGTCGGGGAAGTGCTCAGTTACACAGCCACATTTTGCAGCCTCTTTGAACCGAATTGCAACCATTGGTCACAAGGAAGACTGAAGAGAGCATGTGGATGTGCAACACTTTGCTGCTATTGGAAAAACAACTCCAGTGAACCTTCTGATGTTAAGTCAGTAGCAGGAACTCAAACACGCAACTTCTGAGGGCAAGGAACACAGGATGCGGCTTTTTACTAAAAGGATCTAACCATCTCAGCACAGGCTCAGAGGTGGACATCACCAGTTAATTGGAATTGGCTTTTGAAGAAATAAAAACACTTTCCATTTTGCATCTAGTCTGTTCTGTATGTGATAGTTGGCGACTCTGGTCTGGCAGATTAGTAACCTGTTCACTCCCTCCTGAAAACTAAAAGATTATTAGTATCAGGGCAGACTCATTTCTTAGTTCTTACTCCCAAGCAGTTTTGGGGGAACATTTGGAATGTAAATATACCTGCCAGTTACTTCTAAGGTTTGTATTTTCCTGAAATGGCATGCCTACGCCAAGATAGAAACAATTAGCTTCAATAAACCATGAATATGTTTATCATATGACTTCCTGCACCTGTAGGTCATTCAGAAAGGTTATGTCAAGCATTCTGACCATCCTTTAGACTAGAGTGTGAGTTTCTTTTAATTAATTTATGTATGTATGTAATCTTGACACTCAGCGTTGGGCTCAAATTCACAACATGAAATCAAGAGTTACATGCTCTTCCAATGAGCTAGGCAGGCGCCCCAGAGTGTGAGTTTCTTGATGATGAAGATACCTATCTTCTGTTTTATCTCCCATGGAACATGAATGTGCCTTGGCTGTGTATGTTCTGCACACTATTGGTTGCTGCAGTGGTGGTGTGGTATGGATTCATTATAGTTCTATGGTTTTCAAACTTGGGAATTTTTGAAAGACTGAAGGAGAGAACATGTGCTGTACCTCTTAAGTTATGTTAAATGTGTAAGTTGAAACTTTTGATCATTTAAAATTCTCCTTTCTGTTTTCACTATTGGTGTGAGTATTGAGGAAGCAGCTGGATTTAAGTCATTCTTTTGGTTCATCTTCTGAGATGGAAAGAAAATTTGTCTTGTGACTTCCTTTTCACCTTGTAATTGATTTAGAATCGAATTCAAAAATCAGTTTGGATTGTCCAGATGTTAGACCTCTTATGTATCTAATACTTTTCCTTTATATCCTCACTCCTTTAGAACAGATTTTTTTTTTTTTTTTTAAGAACAGATTCTTTGTTGTATTTAGGATCAGGGACAGTTTGGAGAATATTAATAGGATAATAAAAATTGCTCCAAAGCAAGCATAAGGAAGAAATAGGAGTTGCCAGGATCTTTGTTGTTAATGACTGTTGTAGGAGGACAGTGCTGTGAAGTTGGCAGGCTGGCTGGTTCCTTTCTCAGTACTGGCACAGTTTAGAAAACGTTACCTTAATGCAATTGAACCTGTATGTAAATCATGTTCTTTAAAAAAATAAATAATTTTCTTAATGCCTTAGGAAACTCATTCAAAAGATTACATTTATTACATTTTTGTAATAAAGTTATTATTCCCAGCTTCTATCTGATGAAGTTATTTTCAGTTTTTTTGATATTTCTTAGATAATCTCTAGCTACTATAACTTGGCCTATTTAATAGTTTTTTTTTTGTTGTTGTTATTTCCGTCATTCATGTGGAATTACACCAAAAAGTGTTTTATATAATGGAGTCATTTTCCAATTTCTTGTAGCCTGGACATTGACAGCATCCCACCTGCATGGTAACAAACTAAATAGTGTGGTGAGGGAAATGTTTTGCCCCTCTCTCCTGCCTTTTTTTTGCCATTGATCTTTTTACTGACTTATCTGCCTCCAGGATTCCAATGGGAAAGCGGATTTTGGCCTAAGAGGTGAACTCTTAGGGTCCTGTTGAAGCAATGGGGATATGTACCCACTCAGCTTCCTATTTACTGGTATCTTTAGATGCCTACTGTCTTCTTCCTCCTTTAAAGTGTGTTACCATCTTTTGGAAGTCGGCTAAATCAGTGAAGGAAATTATCCGTCAGAGAGTTTGTTATAAAATATGTCTATAAAAGATTATTAGTCTTTGAATAAATTTATGAGGTTATAATTATTAGGTTCTCATTTTGGAGTAAGTGATTTTCAGTAAGATCAGTAATTTCATTAGTGTGTATTTTTCACTTAAATATTATTTTTCAGAAATGTAAAGTGGTTATCAAATCTTGGCCCAAGACACTTTTCATTTTCAAAGAACCTAACATTTTTTTATTTACTCTGTTTTTCTGAGGAGTATTCCCAGCATGGCTCAGAGTTCTCCTACAGATAGATTTATCATGTAATTAGAGAGAGAAGAAAAATATCCACTGACTTTTTAAATCATTTTTTCCACATTAGTAAAAGACTTATGAAGTATAAAAGCATTTTGCCCAGCCTCATAGGGTTACATACTTTCATTCCCAGCCTTTATCCAGAGAAATCAAAGGAAATGATAAATAGGGATGAGTCTGAAGCTACTATAACTTGGCCTATTTAATAGTCTCTTTGTGGTGAAGGACTGTCACAAGTCCTGTTCAAACTCTAGATACAGTTCTTTGGGTTTTTTAAAAATGTGTTTTGCCTCACCTGGCCTGTCTGTTGTATTGGCCTGGTTTGTTGTTTCTTCCAGACCCTAGGACTGACACCTTTTCCTCTCTGGAGCAGATTGGCAGCAGGGCACACCCGTGGCCATGGCAGGGGGACTCAGAGATGAGCTTCCCTGCCTTTGCTTCTCAGGCCCTTGCCCTGTCTTCGTACTGAGTTCACTTTGAGCAGTATCTTATCTCTGGAGAGTAAAGAATAATTGTGTTTTTAAGTTTCAAGGCACTTTGGTCTCTTATCTTTCTGTGTAGGCTGCTCCTCTCCCTGTACTTAATCACAAACACAGAATCAGCTTTTGGTGTGTCTAGATAGTAGGGTTGGTAAGTTCCTTTCAGCATTTGAGGTATGCGTTTGAGTTAGAAATTGGGTTTGCATTTGATTTATGAAACAAATATTTATGCCTTTTTATGCCAGGAACTTTTATAGATATTGCCAGTATAGAACTTTTTATAGGTTACTGTCTAATGGACAAACCATTGCTAAAGCATGTGTTGCTTTTTTGTAATAGCAACATGTAAAATGTGCCGGGGAGCCGTAGAATTTAAGAAACTTAAGTTTTAAGAAATCAGGAAAGCTTTAAGAATGTCAGTGATGAATGCACAGTTGAACAGAGGAAACAGTATTTTTGACATCTCTTTTGATTTAGCATTGAAGAAGAGAAGAGTAGAGAAGCGGGATTTTAGTAGGGGGAAGTTGGTTCAGGAAGGGTGTGTGTTTGTGTATGTGTTTTTTTAAAAAAATGTCACTGAGAAAAGGTTGAAGATGCAGGATGTGTCTTTTTTTCTTGGCTAGTTCCTATTATGGTTTCAAGATGGCTGCTACAAGTTCAAGAGTCCTAAGCCAGTGACTAAGTTCCTTGGGAGAGGACTGTTTTCACACCCCCCTACCCCCATGTCTCTTAAGTAAAACCTTTCCCAAAAGCCTCATAATAGATGCTATCCTGACCCTCTCCTCTCTGTTCATGGGCCAGCATTTTACATAAGCCCATACCTAAGTGAGTCAATATCAAGGGAAATGAGACCATTGCAATTAGCTTAAATGGGTCATCATTCATCTTAGTTGGGACTGGGATCTGCTTCCCCAGAAACACATGGCCTCAGGTAGAAAGTAGACTTGTGAGCACAATCAGTGTTTGGTTGGAAAATGAGGTGTTGAATGGTATTGGGTGATCAGCAAAATCATCCCTGCCTACTGCTTAAACCATTGCTGTACACGGACACATACTTCTGAATAGAAAAGAAAGTGTGGTTGTCTTTGGATTTGGAACTTTAGGTGACTCCTCCCCCTTTATCTTATTATATTTCCTTCTGTGATCAAGTCTTAACCTTTAAAATCAAATAAATGTTTTATTTAAAAATTGAAAATAAAATGCCCCTTTTACCAAGAAAAAAAAAAAAAGAAAAATCCTGTGTAAGGAATCTATTCTTTCACTACTCCAAACAGTTCTAAAGTTCTCTGTCATTTCTTAATACTTTTTTCAGGGAAAGAAGAATATATAATTATATTTTATAGTTCCTGATTATATCTATACCAAGAGGATCACTCTCTCTCTGAATCTGCAGGGCATGTTCTCCTGTGAGATCTGTGACTCTCCTGACTGGTGAGGCTAGCTTGGCTTGAATGGAATGGTTGATTCAATAGAATGTCCACTTGGATGGGTAGGATTCAATAGAATGTCCACTTGGATGGGTAGGATTCTTTGGCACCCAAACTCTTGAATTACAGATACAAACAGGAGCATCTCGCTCTCTCTGCACACACATCCCCTAGTGGGAGGGAAAGTGGTCCTGTGGTCAGTTTATTTGTTATTCTTTTCAGACTTCAAGAATAAAGCCACTTTAGGTTTATATAGCGTTCTTTGTGCATTGTGAAAGGCAAATATTTAAGTACATAAGCAGCGTAAATTTACAAAGTAGTAATTAATTGCTAATAGCTTTTCCTATTTAATAACACCTAAGAGTCTGTGATATAGATGCTTAGTGTAGGATTTTGAAATGGTATTAATTTTTTGGAGAGAATTTAGAAAGACTATACTGCCAGAATGTCTCAGGTAAAAAGCAATAGCGTTTATCTACTGAGTGTTCCTTCAATAATATTTGTATTGAGAAATATTTCAGCTTTTTTTTATAGGCCTCATACATACTTATTTGACAAAATCTTGTAATTGTTATATTTGGGACAGTGGCTATGAGGGCTTAGGTGGAAAGTCTACAGCTTGCATATCCCATTTTTAAAAATGATAATTTTGATTTCCAGGTTAACTTAATATATTGAGATACTGTAGCACTATGGTGGTTGTCAAGGATTAGTGGATAAGGTTATTTTTAAATAAAGCATTTCAATTTCATACCCCTACTTAGTTTAAAAAAATTCAGATCTGTGATTCATGTAATATTTTAATTGCTCTCCTATAATTGCTACCTTATTTAATTAAAATTGATACTTAACTTTTTAAATCCTTATTTTTTTCTTTAACTCAAATTTATTATGTGTTGGAGCAAGGTGATGTTTAAGGAAGGGTTGGGGATTTGAAAGAACTTTTTTTGTTGTCTTTTTTCCTCCATCCACACCCCCCCCCCCCTGCACTGACTTTGCATACTAGATGTATTAACCTTTAGACCTACAGAGTCATTCTGACCTTGATCTAGTTTTAGGACTTTGACTTCCTGTAGGCAATCAGAAATAAATAGTAAATAGTTTGGATTATGATTATAGTTTTTACAGTTAGAAAACAAAATGACATATGAAGAATTTATAGTATTTCATTTGAATGTAGTACATGAACAGTTACTACTCTGTATTGAAAGTAACTTTTAGTGAAATACCTCGTAGCATTCTGTTCTTCAATTTTCCATATGTAGTTGAGTATAACTACAGACTTTGACTTCAGCATAGTTTAATGTTAGATTCCTTTTAATGATATGTGAGATTTTTATATAATCCAAGAAGTGTTTTTTTAAAGATTGATTTATTTATTTATTAGAAAGAGAGCACAGAGGGAGAGGGAGAGGGAGAGGGAGAAGCAGACTCCCCACTGAGCAGAGAGCCCCACATGAGGCTAGATCCAGGACCTCTGGATCATGACCTGAGCTGAAGGCAGATGCTTAACTGACTGAGCCACCCAGGTGCCTGCCAAGAAGTATTAATCAGAAATTAATCAGTATTGAATAACAAAGGGAAATTTGCTATTTCTTAAATGCCCTTTTAGTCTAACACTGTTCTCACCACACATAGGATACTTGATGCATTTCACCCTATTCCTTATTCTTCCATCTTTTTTCACTTTTACCCCCTCTGCCCCCCCCCCCCCCAAGAGAACCTGCACACATGTGCCGCTTAGGAGATGCATGTGAACTGATATGTACTATTTGGATGTGGGGGTAGAAGATCTCTCCAACCTTTAAGTTGCTGACCCCCTCAGGGTTTTGGTTTCTGCATCTGTAACAGAAGTGGGGAAGCAGGTCATTATGGATGAATGTGTTCTTTTAATTAGAAGTGCTTTAGTTCTGTACAGCTGGCAATTATCTTGAGCAAACATTCCAGTTTTAATGTTTTCTTTTTACCTTGTTGAGATCTTAGGTTTACTAAATTTTTATTCTTCCAAGGTGTAGAAGTCTTTGCCTTTTTAAACTTAGTTCTTGGGTTTGTAGAATCTTTTAAAATACAGTGTTGTTGTTTTTCTTATGGGAAACCTGAAGCATGAAGTCAGGTAGCTCACAGATCACACACCTGGTAGGTAATACTGTCAGAGCTCTAATTGTATTCTAGTACTGCTCTTCTTTCCAATGTTATTCTGCTGGGAGTGTTAAAATAACCTAAACTGGCTTTTCTTTTGCATTTCATAATTCTGTGTGTTTATTTAGCTCCTTTTACTTTTTAAGGGCCTTTGTGAGACAAAACAGGCCAGGAGCTACCGACTTAAGTCTAATGGATGCACGTTTGCCCTTGTTTTAAATAGCTAGACCTGACCTGATGGATCCTTCCCTCTATTTTCTGTAACAGAGTTGTCTTTTTCCACATTAAGTCATCCTTTATTTTAGAGTCCTATACAGTTTCCTTTATTCTTTCATGATTACTGTGAAGATATCAGTGGAGGCTACTGTGTTGTAGAGTTGCCCATAAATTTCACAAGTAGTAACAAATCAGTACCACTGATGACTGGAGGAAATATCCATTATGAAGGAGGAAAAAGTATTGGCATTTTTTGGAATTGACTTTTTGGGAGCCTTCAAGACAAATGAAATAAATGTCAACTGCGTTTTTAATGAAAGTGCATTGTTTTGTTTATAGTTGTTGTCTATTTTAACATTTTTCTTTTTAAAATTTAAATTCCATTAGCCAACATATAGTACATCATTAGTTTATGATACAATATTCAGTGAGTCAGTAGTTGTGTATAATACCCAGTGCTCATCACATCAAGTGCCCTTTTTATTGTCCATCACTAGGTTCCCCATCTCCCCACCTGCCTTTCCACAAGCCTGCATTTGTTTCTCAGAATCAAGAGTCTCATATGGTTTGTTTCCCTCTCTTAATTTCTTCCCCTTCAGTTTTCCCTCCCTTTCCCTGTTGTCCTTTGCACTATTCCTTAATGTTCCACATATGAATGAAACCATACAACTGTCTTTCTCTGATTGACTTATTTCACTTAGCATAATACCCTCCAGTTCCATCCTTGTCAATGTAAATTGTAGATATTCATCTTTTCTGATGACTTAGTAATATTCCATTGTAGATATGAACCATATCTTTATCCATTCATTTTTCTGATTGTAAAGTATTACGTATTTAGAGTTAAGAACCTGAATGCAGAAACAAAAATTGCCTAGATATAACCATTGTTAATATTTTGACATATATTCTAACTAGAGGTGGGGGATCCAAGGTTTTTTTCTGGACCTGTTAAATGTGCGATGCCTGTTAGATATACAAATAATCATTTGAGTATGCAGTTGGGTACATAGTGTGATGTTCAAGAGAGTTGTTGGGATTAGACCAAACATAATTTTGAGAGTGTACATTAAGTCCATGAGTAATCCTATCCTTGCTTTGGGTCTAAACGAGTTCACCTAGGAAATGTGTGCAAAGAAGAGGAGAGATCTGACGACTAAACCCTGAGCTCTCCAGTGTTTAGAGATTTGGAATAGGAGGATAATCCATCAACGAAAATTGACAGGTGGCTGCCAGCAAGTTGAGAAATCAGGACTGTGGTATCCTGGAAGCCAAGTGAAGAAAAGATTTCAGGGAAAGAATAATCAACCTGTTGAGTGTTGCTGAGATGCTATATAAGAAGACTGAAAATTTGCCATGGAATGGAGGAGGAAGGGCCTGGTCTTAGTGGGCTCAAGTGAAACTGGGAAGAGAGGGAAGTGAAAATAGTGTGGACATAAATGGCTCTTTTGGGGACCTCTGTGAAGAGGAGCAGAGAATTATTGGGAGAAGAGCCATTATAGTATGCTTTGTGTGATAATGGGAATGCTGTGTATTCATCTTTTTTTCTTGGTGAGACTTTGCAGAAATTTGTCAATTTTACTCGTCTTCTCAAAGTATTGGCTCATGATTTCATTTATCAATTCTATTAAAAGCAAGTGTAAAATTTTATGTGAGCAGTTTTCTTGGTGGAAATAAATTTCATCGGATTTTGTAAGGCTCTAGTGGTTTGGCAGTTCAGCAGTTTGTTTCTTTAGAAGATACCCTCAATCTTTTAAAGAGTCTGTTTCAATTGGTATCACTCTCAGTATAAAATATTAAATCATATGTATAACATTGTTTCCAAATAAGAAATCTTAACTATATTTCTTTACCCTACCCCCCTCTAGTTTTGTCAAAATAATGTAAAATGTTAGTTAAAGGTTGATTTTCCTCCTTGTGAGATTTCTTTTCTATTTGGAAAATCTTCAAAAAATTTAAGGCTCACAACCAAGTTATCAACAATTTAGACTTAACTAAGTTTTAATATTTTTGTTTACTACTTAAATATCTTTTAAGTTTATGTTAGTCAAAGTAATACATGTTTTGGGTTTAAAAAATACAGAAAGATTTATCCTGAAGCAACCCCATCTGTTGTACCCCATTCCACCCCAAATTCTGCTTCATAGATAATATTCATCTTTACCCATTTCCACCTTTTAAGTTTTTTGGTAGTTACCTGTGTATCTCTAAGATCTCAGATCTCTTTGGTAGTTACCCGTGTATCTCAGTTTATTTATGAAACTTAATACCTTATCTGTTGACTTCCTTTTTTCTGCGGATATTGATTTTGTTGCTTCCACTATCACCCCACCTGTATTTATAATCTGTGATTTCATTTCTGTTCTTGGTCACCTCTACAACCCCAGAATTTGTTTTATCTTTAATTTGGTCTCACTAATCTAAGATAGTACCTTTTTTTTTTTTTTTTTTTGAAGTATCTTTTAACATTATAAGTCATACAGAAATACTAGTTTTCCTTTCAGTTCTCTCTGATTCCATCTCCCAGCCTATTCATTTTACTTTCATTCTGTCAAGATTAATAATGTCTGTATCTCATTTTATAACTGTAATTAAATCTTCCATTATTTGTCATTCTGAAAGTTGAAAACCAATTAAGTGTCCATATTATTATACCTGTGTCAATGTCGGGCCCTGAAAGCCAAGTAGGGTGCTCTTACACTTTTTCAACTAGAGTTTCAGGGGCCCCTTATGCCACTCAAAAATCAGGTTCAAATAATAGCTAACAATTAAATATTGAGCATTCATTATGTGCCGGTACTGTTGTAAAAACATGTGTATTATTTCCATTGAACCTCCCAACAGAAAGTAGTATTCTTTTCCCCTACTTTACCTAAAAATAAAGAAAATGCTGTAAATGTACAGATATACAGGACAGGAGTCGTGAAGTACCTTGCCCAGCTGGAAGGGTTTGTCATCAAACAAAATATTCTTCTGTGCTGTCCACTCTGGTGATCTCTAGAGCAGATAGACGCTATGTTTGTGTGGTTCCGACAGAGACTTTCAGTCTTGGGTGTGCACTCTGATAAGCACTTCATGCCCTTCTTGTCTATAGCCCATGATTTTGGGATCCTTGGATGTTCCGGATGAATACTTAGAAAGTGATGTAGGTATAAAGGGTGCCCTTGGGAGAGGCTGAATGAGTTTGGGAATTTCACTCTTCTGGGGGAATTTTGGGGAAATTTCACTCTTTTTTCCCTTTGAGTTTCTTTATGAGCCCTAAGATAACTGAGGCAGTAACTATTATACCTCCTTTCTGCCTGTCAGTTGCTCATCTTAGAAAACCTTCAGTTAACATAATATTTAATGGTGAAATATCAAAAACTTACCTTATAAGGGAGTAAGGCAAGAATGCCAGCTCTCACCACTGTCACTATTCAGTCATTGCAATAAAGGAAGAAAAATAAGTGTAAAGATGAGAAAGAATTAAAACTGTCTCTATTTGTAGATGGCATGATTATGTGCATAGGGAATCCTAAGGAATCTTGAAAGCAATTATAAGATCTAATAAGTGAATTAAGATTGCAGAATTCAAGGTTAATATTTAAAAAAATTGGGATGCCTGGGTGACTCAGTTAGTTAAGCATCTGCTTTGGCTTAGGTCAGGATCCTAGGGCCCTGGGGTCAAGTCCCGCCTTAGGCTCCCTGCTCAGCAGAAAGAGTGTGCTTCTCCCTCTGCCTGCCGCTACCCCTGTTTGTGCTCTCTCTGACAAATAAATACATAAAATATTTAAAAAAATAAGATTAAAAATTGATTTTATTTATGTTTATAGTGTAGCAGCAGAAAACTAGAAAACGAAGTTTAACAAATTCATTTATAGTAACTACCAAAAAAACCCCGTAAACTAGTTAGGAATAAATTTAACAAAAGATACTCAAGACCTCTTTACCAAAAACACCAGAATAATGCTGAAATAAGATCTAAGTAAATGGGAGATTTGCCATGTTTGTGCGTGAGAAGACTCAATTTAGATTTTGATTTTCCCCAAATTGGTAGATAGAGTCATTGTAATCCTAATAAAAAGTTTCCTGGCTTTTACAACTCAATAAGAAAACAGCCTAGTAAACATGAGCAGAACAACTGAACAGATTTTCACAAAAGAAGATATTTAAATGGCCAATAAGCACATAAAAAGATGCTCAACATCAGTGGCCATCAGGAAATGCAAATTAAAAACACAGTGTGATACCACGGTACATTTATTAGGGTAGCTAAGATTAAAAAGGCTGAATACCAAGGATTGCTGAGAATGTGGACCAACTGGACTTGTACACTGCTGGTAGCAGTCCAAAATGATACAATTGCTTTGGAAAACTGCTCAGCAATTTCTGAAAAGTTAAACATAAACCCACCATATCACTCAGCTCTTTTACCCCTAAGGTATTTATTTACCCAAGAGAAATGAAGTATATGTCCATCTGGATGTTCATAGAAGCTTTATTATGAGTAGTCCCAAACTGGAAGCAGTGCAGTTGTGTCCATTTTTGTTAGCATAGTCCATCAGTAGTTAAATGGATACACAAAGAATGATATAGCCATATGATGAAATATTATCCAGCAATAGAGAAACATCTAATGTATGCAGTAGGGATGCCATTAAGCTGAATGAAAGAAGCCTGACGCCAGAGGACATAATGTATGATTTTATTTATACAAAAATCATAGAAAATGCATGCTAATCTACAGTGACATCAAGCCAATCTTTGGTTTCCTGGAGCTAGGAGAACAGAGAAGGAGAGATCAAAAAGGGGCATTTGGAATTTTGAGTGATGACATTTCTTTATATTTTTAAAAAATTTCTGTATCTTGATAGTTTCATACACATATGCAAGTGTCAAAATTCATTGAATTGTACACTTTAAATAGTGCAGTTCTATGTAAATCATACCTCAGTATTGATACAGAAAGTAGTGATCGACAAGTACATGTTAAAAAATATGTATTCAGGAAATTAGCTTTATTGGTGTGGAGCAATTCTAGTTGCTCGTTCATATTTTCTTAAGATGATCTAATTCAGTTGAGATATAACAGTCTTATTAAGGATCAAATATGCCAAATATGTTAAGCAAATAAAAGACTTCTTTGTTTCTTAAATTCTTTTCAGTTAAAAAGGTATGATAGTGGAATCTATTATTCTTCTCTTGGTTCCCAAGCTCGGATTTCCAGTGTTCCTTCTTTTTTTTTCTTCTTTCTTTATTCCTTTCCAAGCTATCTTAAACGTACTACCCAGAATTATCAAAGTTGAATTTGTTGGGAAGAAAAAAACCTTTTGTTTCTGACCTCTTAGTTGGTGAGTCTGTAAGTAAGGTCTTCAGACTTTTCTAACCATTCAGACTTCTTCCCTCTGTGTATAACTTTAGCTTTATCATTTCAGATGTGGAATTAGACAGTAAATATAATAAAAGACCCATGGTTAAATGCATGATTTTTAATATGAGGAAGAGTAAGTGGAAAAAGTCCAGTTTTCCTTGTGTGGAAGCAGGGAATGAACCATGAGCTGCAAAAATTGTAGTGATCTCCATTCTCCATATCTCATTTTAAAAAAGCTGTGGCATCTTTAGTCACATAATTTTAACATAGATTTCCAGGTCATTTTCCCATATGTTGTTGTAAAAGTCCTCTAAAAACAACATCCTTGTTTTTGGTGCATTTGTAAGGTCTTCCGCTACTTAATTCAAATTTTTGTTTTTTCTGTTTTCACTCAGCTTTTTTGATCTATACTTTTATGTGTCTCACCTAGTCATACTTAAGATTTTTTTGTAAGAGGAATGGATTTAGAAAATGTTATTATCAGATACAGTGTTTAAACAAGTATGATATTTAAGATCTGCAAAAACTTAAAGAAAATAGTAAATCTTGGTCACTGAGTTATTCTTCCTGGTTCTTCCTCACAGGTGACTCAGCTCTGAGAATATAGGAAAGAATGTAGACTTAAATTATTGTCTCTGATTTAAATTCCCACAGACTTTTTGATGTTAAGGGTCTTTCAAAATTGGAAATGGTAGCAAAAAAAATCCCTTCTTTTTAAAAAGACACTTTCCTGTGGGCATCTCTACCTTATATTAAAAACAAATTTATGTATTTACTTATACATTAATATAAATATATAAAGGCTCCAGAAGGAAAGACAAAAAACTAAAGGTGTACACACCCACAGTATTGTTGGGCTTTGCCATTTACTTGAACAGTAGAAGATAACTTCAGAAGAAGACTCAAACTCTGGGTATCTTGGGTAAATTGTAACAGAAACTGGATGTAGGGAGCTGGAAGCTTCGGAGGGAACTGAGGGATGATAGTGTGTTAAGAGGAATTTTCCTGTCCCCTGAGTCTTTGAAGACAGGGACCTGAAACTGAATGAGGCAAAGGTAATTGACAGGATGATGGAGTTTGTGGTGGGCAGAAGCAGTGAGGGGAAAAAGGTAGAAATTCCAAATGACCACCAGAGAGAAGAGGAAGGCAGTTCCAGGGAATTCTTTCAAGCTGCAGATGGAGAGTATTGTTTTTATATAAAGCCCAACTTACTTGCCCATTTTGCCATATCGGATGTCCAACTTATGCCCAACCTCACACACACACTCTTGGCTAACAACTATTTTGGAAATCATTGTTCTCATTAACTGAATATTGCAATCAAATGATAATTGACCAGGAAGTAGTTTTTGTTTGAAGACTTACTGCAAATAAATACCTTTAGGAATATTCACATTCCTCTGTAAATTGATTATAAGTGATTATTGTCATCTCTTTTGCCCCAAGGTGTCATTTTCATTTTGAATATCTCTAGGTTATGTTTTTGAATGTAGGGACTATCTTTTGTTTTCATGGCACTAAATCTGTTGGACAGCTCAGGTATACACTTGTAGAAAGGATATTTGCCATTGTTTGGTGAAGATAAAGGGTGTTTGGATGATAGTTTTTTTTCTTTTAAGTGACTCCTTGGTGTTATTTTGTGTGCCCTTCTACATTGATAATTAAAAAAAAAGAAACCAAAGCTCTGTGCTACTTGAGGGAAACAAAGTTCGAGCTCTTGTATATGTGGAATTTCATTCTCATACAGTTATTTTCTGAATTTTTGTTATGAAGCATTGTACTTGATCCATGATCAGATAACTACCTTAGGCTTTTAAAAGTTTTTTTAATAGTAAATTATCCTTTAAGTTACGAAAATGTGATGAAGCCATAGCATCTTATTTATCGTTTTGAAAGCAAAAACATCAAATGGTAACTTTTAAAACTTAAATTGTGTATGTGGAGCAGAGAGCAGAAGTTATTTCCAAATCGAAGTACAGGAAGCTTTAAGATGCTTGTTCATCCTTTATCAGCATTACTGAATGAATCAGCAAGCTTACAAAGGTCAACAAACCTTTATTTTGAATTATAACAGTGCATATATTTCCAAGAATATAGAAAAATTCAGGTGTAAGGTAGGAATCTAAATTTGGTGTTAATAAATTAACAGAATTTTAAATCTGGAGGATTCCTTGGATGGTGTTGTATTTTACCTTTTAGGTTCAAGAATTGTTAGACGGTCACCAACAGATGTTAGAAGAATGTGTGCCAGTCTTTAGTCATTATGTTATAGGGTAAAAATGGATTATTGACCACTTAGATGATTTTCAGATTAACTTCCTGTAGTACCCCATATTCATGAGGCCAAGGGGTCATGGTGTCTTTATTCATGCAAGTCAGTTGTACTGGCTTTGTTTACAGTTGCCAAATCTTGTTCTTCTAGATATGTTTATGGCTCCTAGAGGTGGGCTGTCTTTTGCTGCTCCTGACTCAGATAGCTATCCAAGGACTTTTCTCTGAGTGCTTGGCTTAGTGGCATTGTTCCTATATGTACCAGAGTAGCTGATTGTGCTGTGTTTGGAAGAAAATATAGATGATCTACATTTTGGATTTGTAGTAAGTATGTGAAATCATTCACTCAGGAGCAACTTCCTGCATTGAAGAAGGTATGGTTATGTTATGTGCTTGAGTTATGGCAGAAAACAAGTCAGACGAAATTGTGACATTTCAGTTGAGAGCTGAAAGATGGGGAGTTAGCCAGCTGAGGAGTAGGAGAAGTGCAGGTAGCAGGTACAGTATGTTCAAAGGCCCTGAGGTCAAGAGGAACTTGGTTCCCTGGGGCAGGAAGAAGGATGGTTAAGCTAGAGAATAGCAAGAGAGGGAGACAAAACTTGAGATAAAGGTGGATTGTTACAGGTCTGGAGGATAGGCTAAGGATTTAGAATTGATCATAAGAAGTTGGGAAGACAATGTTGGGTTTTGGTAAGGAAGCAATCACTTTGATGTAGGAGAATAAATTGGAGGGGATATAGAGAAGATCGAGGGGGACGAAGCTTTTGTTATTATCATCATTAAGAGCAGCTGATATTTTGTATTTGTTTGCTATAAGCCAGGCACTGTGCTAAACCATTTACCCTTATAATCCATGTACCTCATGACACAATCCAGTGATGTGCTCTTGTTATCCTTATTTTACAGGTGAGGAAACTAGACCTGGCAAGGTTAAGCAACTTGATCAAAGGTCATATAGCTAGGTAATGGCAGAGCTGGGATTTGAACCTAGATAGTGTGTGATTCTGACCCTGTTTGTTAGCCACTGTACTATGTTTTCCATGCATGAGATGATGGTCCATTAGTGGTTCTTGAAATTGAGTGGATCACAACGGGAATTTATTTTTTAAATAGAACAGAGTAGAAATCAGAATACTTTGCACTAGTAAGGATAAAATATGGATATGTGAAACTAGTTTCACTTTTTATTTAATATAGTTGTACATGTGTGAGCTTAGAAGCCATTACAGAAGGCTGAGCAGCATTTGTCTAGACTAGAGCCGGTGATGGCTTGGACTAGAGTTGTGGCAATGCAGATGGAGAAAAGTGGATCTCAGTGTTTAGAGGCAGAGGCAGGTCTCAATAAGAGATTGCATATAAGGGCTGCAGGAGGTGTCAGGATGAGTCCCAGGATTTTGGGGGGAGCAGGATCAGTCATGGCATGCATATGCTCAGTCCACTTTAAGGGAAACACTTCTTGGGTCCTCTTGAGAGGCTGTTTGTTGTACTGCCTGGGTCTCTGACTCCTCTCAGCTGCAGCTGGGGCTTGAGGTTGGCATATCACCCAAATCTGTATTTCACAGCAAATCTGTTAGCTAGCTGTGAACTTATGAAGTGATCTGTTACCCCAAGGTGCCTAAACGGGAGGACTGAGTGAAGAATAAATTCTTTCCGGAATTGAAGGTGAGTGGTGAGAGCACATACGTGTGCTGACGGCAGCTCTACAGTGAAGGTGGGGGAACTGTTTTTGCTGTAGTTTCCTTGAGAACCAGCGTACCTTTAGGTTGCAGTGTTGAAGAGTCCAGAGTCCTCTTTTTGAAGTTCAGGTCCAGCTCATTTGCTCCTGGCACTCTGGGAGGCCTATTTCCCTATTTTCATGTGCAACCTTTTAGTAATACTGTGGGGAGCCAGTACTGCAGTGACTTTCTGTACTCTATGTTCAGCAGCTACTAACTGGAGACAAATACAGAGTAGTTGGGTGCTTCATACAAATCCTCATTCTTCATCTTGCTGGTTTTGTGACCACAGCTAAGATACTTCTTATTGACCTCAGTTTCCTTATCTGTAAGGTTGGGATTATCTAAGAGCATCAGTGTCATAGGGTTGTGATGAAGCATAGGTAAGGCAAGCTGTGTCATCACTTCAGGCAGTGCCTGGTACAGAATGATAGCTTAATGAATATTTGCTGTTAGTTTTTAGTGTTTTTAGGATAGTTTCTCAAGAGACTTAAGCATGCTTATGAGCAAAGTCTAATGGGAAGAAGCTAGCATAGAGAAAGAGTTTGGACACACATGAGAAGAGAGTGTTAAGAGAAGGTACTGGATTCCAGAGAAGCAAGAATGGTATGAAGTCAAGAGCAGACATTGGAGACTGTTTTCAGTAGGAACGGGAACCTGTGGAAGTGGTGGTGGGGGATAATAATTTCTGAGATTGGGTCCCATTTATGGTTGTCTACTGAAAAGTGGCTACTTGGAAGGCTTTTGGAAGAAGAGGGTATCAGGGCACACAAAAGAAGTGATAAACAGCGCTGAGACCATGAATTTATAGTGACACCAGCCTATGTGTTTTTAGTTTTGCTTGGCTGTGCAGTGTTTGGCAGAATGACAAGATGTAAAAGTAAGATTAGTTAGAAGGGTTTGCAAGGCAGATGCCAGAAAAGAATAAAGAGGCTGGGGACTTGGGTGCAGGGACAGAGAAAGGCAAGCTGTTGAGTCTGGGTTGGCTGGGGAAGGCGTACTTAGTCTTAGAGAAAGTGGAGGGCAGTGGTCTGTGTGGTACCACATACAAAGGGCACGTGATCTCTTTGAACGATAGTTCTTCCTTATTTTTCCTAATGTTAATTCCTTGTGTTGGTAAGCAAAATATTAAGACCAGTTACAAAAGGGAATTTACTTCTCTTTCTAATCTCCACAATCCAAAAGTTAAGTTAGTTCTAGTACCTATTTTGAAGTTGCTATGATTTTATGTGGTGTGATCAATCAGTGAATGATAGGTTGTGAGCCTTAACCTAGGGTAGAGGTTAGCCACATAATGGACATTTTATTTTCATTGACTACTTCTGAGGAACTTAACATTTTAGCTATATTGAGTACTTCAAAGATTAAACACACAAGTAGGATAGAATTTATAGGTGCATTTCATGTGTTTGTGACTAAAACAAGCCTGTCTTTGAGGCTGAAGGCCCGTAATCTGGGCCTGGTGTGCCTGAACTTTAGTAGTCCTGTTGTCTCCTTTCATTTTTATTTGGAGTATAACGGAACTGGAAACAATAACGTTTATTCAGTCACTGAACTTTTAAGCACCTTCTTGTTTTAGGCAGTGCGTCAGTTCCGGAGAACCAGAGTGAATGACAAACATCATACCTGTGAGGAGTTTCTCAGCCTGATCGTCATGCCCTAGAGCGGTGTAGGCATATACTCCTTGGAGGTGCTCCCTACTGGCCATTGGGTTCTAGAGGAAAATACTCTTTTAATTTCTTACTTTCAGTCTCTGTTTTATAATATGTAATATTTAAGAATAGTACATAATTGAACTATGTAGACATATGTATATTGTGGCTGTCCTTTTTTGCTAGTGCGACAAAAATGGTCATTATTATATGTCATAATATTTAGAACAATATTTAGTATACATTTTTGATAACTTTGAACATTTTGAGAGAACTAAGAGTTTCTGTGTATGGTAAAGCATTTTTCCGTGATGAAATCGCTGTACTTGTTGCCTGTTTTGTAGCATAAAGCATGACTTGTTCCATAAAAAGACTCGTTAAGATCTGGCTTGACAAATGTGAATCTTTTTCTCATTTCTTCCTTATATTGGAGGAACTTTAACTTATGTAGAATGTGTCCCTTGTTATAAAGCACCAAAGCCTCTTAACAGCTGTGAAATGATGGAGAAGCGGGCATTGAGAATAGTGGAATGCCATATGCCTATTCTGCTGTCAGTCCCATCCCAAGGGTGACCTCTGGGGAACTAGGCACACACACCCATCCATGTCGTAGAGCAGCAGGCTTGGGGTAGCACCTGAAATTTCCCAGACCAATGAATCTGTTTCCTCATTGGAGGTGTTTTCTCAGGGTGAGATGAATTACTTTGAGAGCTATGAAATCCATGGTTCAAAAAGTTCTTCCTTCCCTCATCCTGAGATCCTTTTTTCTAAAATTAGAAAAACTAACTAAAAATGTGAAGAACCTGTTTTAAGTGAAATAAATTAAGTATGTCTAGGCTTTTTGTTTTTGTGATGAGTATTTTAATTTCTGTTTGGCACTGTCATTTTAAAAAAACAATAAGACTTTATTCAAGTGAAATCTTGCATATGTTTTTGCAGGTTTGATGACGACTAGAAGCATGCTTTCACTGAACTTCCCGATACCATTTGTTACGCAGAATGTCTCTGAGTGAGAACGCAGTTTTTGCCTATGAATCTTCAGTGCACAGCACTAATGTCTTGCTCAGCCTCAATGACCAGCGGAAGAAGGACGTGCTGTGCGACATTACTGTCCTCGTGGAGGGCCAGCGGTTCCGTGCCCACCGGTCTGTGTTGGCGGCATGCAGCAGTTACCTCCACTCGAGAATCGTAGGCCAGGCCAATGCAGAGCTTAATATTACCCTACCAGAAGAGGTAGGAGAAAGGTCCTTGGTTCTGGACGTCAACTTGATTTTAATTTAATTGAGCCTAATTAAATCTCTTTATGGTTTATAAAGTGAAAAATAAAACAGTGTTCTTGTTATGAGGCTGAGGAGCAGTTCTCAGGTTCTGCAACAACTCATTTCTTTAACTTTTTTCATGGAAACTAAAGTATTTTTACATGTAGAATTGTTAGTTTTGGATGTTAGTTAGCAATATTTATTGAGCAGTTTAATAACTTGACTCACTGTTATATTCCTTTTTTTGTTTCGTTTTGTTTTAAAGATTTTATTTATTTATTTGACAGAGAGAAACACAGCTAGAGAGGGAACTTGAGCAGGGAGAGTGAGAGAGGGAGAAGCAGGCTTCCCACCCAGCAGGAAGCCCAATGCGGGGCTCGATCCTGGGACTCTGGGATCATGACCTGAGCTGAAGGAAGACGCTTAACAAGTGAGCCACCCAAGTACCCCCCCCCCTTTTTTTGTAGAGAGAGAATATGGGAGGAGCAAAGGGAGAGGGAGAAAGAGAATCTTAAGGAGGTACCATGCTCAATGTGGAGCCTTAGGTGGGGATTGATCTCATGATCCTGAAATCATGACCTGAGCCGAAATCAAGAGTTTGTTGCTTAACCAACTGAGCCACCTAGGTGACCCTATCTTACTTTCTGATAAAGTGACCAAAGCAGGGCACAGCGAGTGGATTGTAGACTTTGGGAGAGGTTATGCTCAGAGTCATGAACATGCTATGTCACATTCTCTCCCTTTGGAAACTGAGTGGGTTTAGGGTTCTAGAAATCATCTGTTTTTGACACAGCCTCATGGAAAGTAGGTACTCCATAAATGTTCTACTGTCCCCTTTCTTCTTTCTTGAGATTGTTTCTATGCATTGATAAATAGAAGGTGATTTTGTGTCATAATAATAGAGCTTGGTTTTACACATGTCTTTCGCACGAGCCTGTTGTGGAGATCAAGCACCTAAATGTTTCTGTCCTTGTTGTGTCCTGCTTCCAAGAGACCTCTCATAGGTCTGGGAAGTGCTGGTTATATTTACTGTTATTAGAATAACTTGCTTTTATTTAGTGAGTGATTGCAACTAGAAGAGTATTGAGCCTTGTGACACTGGGACACAAAATACCAGTTGTTAAGAGGAGTTTGGAAAAAGTATGTAGAACTGGTTTATGACAGGTCTGTGCAGGAACTCTCTGATGGATACAAAGTCTACAGTTTGAGTTATACTGGTCACTCATGCTTCCATGAAATTGTCTCTGCAGTTTGGGGAATCAACAGAAAATGATAAAGACCAAGTATAGGTTAGCCTTTGTTTTTAAAAAGTAGCAACACATATCATAATGGCCGTGTTTAATGTTCTTTACCTCATGTGAGTAAAACTGTAATTCATGTGTTTTTAAGAGTGGAATAAAGTGGAGGGTATATGGTTCCAGTGAATGGGATATGTTAAGCATGCTCTTCCAGACTCCTAATTAGCTTTACATTTTCTAGAAGAATATTTTTACTTACCAAATTAAAAGACCTGTTTTATAATGGTCACAAATAAGTATTCTCCTTCTACTTTTATTTCTCTACTAGACCACTTTCAAGTGATGCATTTGTTTTTATTTTGTATATTAACAGGTGACAGTTAAAGGATTTGAACCTTTAATTCAGTTTGCCTACACTGCCAAGCTGATTTTAAATAAGGACAATGTGGATGAAGTGTGCAAGTGTGTGGAATTTTTAGGTGTACGTGACATTGAGGAGTCCTGCTTTCAGTTTCTCAAATTTAAGTTTTTGGACTCCACTGCTGACCAGCAAGAATGCCTCAGAAAAAAATGCATCCCATCACACTGTCAAAAAGCAGACCTTAAATTTTCACTTTTGGACCAGAGGGATTTAGAAATTGATGAAGTGGAGGAATTTTTGGAAAATAAAAATGTCCAGACTCCTCAGTGGAAACTGCATAGGTATCAAGTAAATGCAAAAGTATCATCTCCTCTACAAGACAGTGCCAGTCAAACCTGTGAATCCATGTGCTTAGAAAAGGATGCTGCTTTGGCTTTGCCATCTTTATGCCCCAAATACAGAAAATTCCAAAAAGCTTTCGGAACTGACAGAGTCCGTACTGTGGAATCCAGTGTCAAAGACATTCATGCTTCTTCTGTTCAGCCGAATGAGACATCTGAAAATGAGTGTCTGGGAAGAATCCAGAACTGTGCAGATTTGCAGGTGATTTTAAAATGTGAAGAAAGTAAATTAGCAACAGAACATGAAGAAACCAGGAAGAAAGATCCTGCTTCTCTGTGTCTGTCAGAAAAATCAGACGTGACTCCTTTCCCCCACAGTTCTTCTGCAGACCCTCACGGGCTCTATTCTCTGTCTCTTTTACACACATATGACCAATATGGTGACTTGAATTTTGCTGGAATGCAAAACACAGCAGTGTTAACGGAAAAGCCTTTGTCAGGTACAGAGGTTCAAGAGGAGAAAACATTTGGTGAAAGTCAGGATTTACATTTGAAATCTGACTCTGGCCCCAGGGAAGACAGTAGCCTTGCCTCTGGCGATCGGAGTAGTGTGGAAAGGGAAGTGGCAGAACACCTAGCAAAAGGCTTCTGGAGTGACATTTGCAGCACAGACTCTTCTTGCCAAATGCAGTTATCACCTGCTGTGGCCAAAGATGGCCCAGAGCAGATCTACTCACAGAAACGCTCTGAGTGTCCCTGGTTAGGGATCAGGATTAGCGAGAGCCCAGAGCCTGGCCAGAGGACTTTTACGACGTTGAGTTCTGTCAACTGCCCTTTTATAAGTACTCTGAGTACCGAAGGCTGCTCAAGCAATTTGGAAATTGGAAATGATGAGTATGTTTCAGAACCCCAGCAGGAACCTTGCCCATATGCTTGTGTGATTAGCTTGGGAGATGACTCGGAGACTGATACTGAAGGTGACAGTGAACCCTGTTCAGCCAGAGAACAAGAATGTGAGGTGAGGGGGAAAGTGTGTGTGTTAAGTCCTTGTTTTACCACTATTAATTGGGATTCACTCTGTGTCTGCACCACTAGGGACATATGAACAGATTCAGGGAGGTGGGGAGGAAACCCACAGACCATGTGATCAGTACCAAAGAGTGAAGAAGTTTGAAGGACTTCTCGGTTCATATACTTCAAGCTGGTATATTTATGTTTGCCTTGGAGTGGATTCACACATTGGCTGTTTAATTGTTTAAATCAAATACCATGTCCCAAGAGAGGGGAAAAATGATTCTGTGATTGTTACGTGGTTAACTCCTGGAAAAATGCAACATATATTCCGACCTTATTCATTGCCACAGGATCTCTGGACTAGTCACTTAGCAGTGAGCTAGTAGTGACTAGATGTAGGAATGTGGCTTCTAATGCAGTTTTCTTTGCCTTAGTTTTTCGGAGCCATTAATTTTTTTCTTATTTTCCCTTAGCCATTTCAGCCCTTAATTTAATGTCTTAATAATTTGGCATGAGTTACATGTAGCTGGTATAGTATTAACCTTAACAAGCATGATCTGTGTAGTCTGTGTACAAATGTTGTATTTGATAGCTGCTTTTTTGTAAAACATTACCATAATCCAGTGATAATAAAAACTTGTTGGTTCTTTATCATTTTCTTTAGTTTCTAGCTCTTGGATGACATGGGTTTAAAAGTGGGACGGATGTTCTCCCCCCTCCCCAACTTGGTGATTTAATTTAAGAAGTAATACGTATGCATGAGATATAGTTATAGACTTGATTATGGCATTTATAAATCCAGGGTTTGGAATTATGAAAAGAATGTTAAAAAAATAAAACATTTAAGAAAGTGTAAACTGTTTTGTATAACTAGTTTCTCTAAGTTTGAAAGACAAATTAAGTAGGTTGCCAGAGAAACCTGATCAATGTTTTGTAAGCATTTTTGATAATTAATATCATTAAATTGTCACACGATTTATTTAAGAAATTTTTTCCCCTTTTTCAAAATCTAAGAATGTTGAAAATGATTTTAAGATATTCATAAGGCTTTTCTAACCATTTCTGTACTGGAAAGTGAAATATGTAGATTTTTAAGTTGAGTTATGTGAAACTACTATTCTCTTGACAGAAAACTTGATTTTCTAAAATGCTTTAGAATTCCTAATGTAATTATACCAGTGTTAAATCAGTGCTACCCAGTAATATAAATCAAAGTATAAAATAGATCTTTTTTTTTTGGTTTGGTTAAATACATTAAAAACACTTTAGAAAGAGGTTTAGAGATAACTGTGGGTTATTCAAATACTCTAGTAAAAGAACTTAAGTTCTCTTTATTTTAAATACATGAATATTTGTGTTAATACTTTTTATTTACTAAAAAAATATTTTGCTTCTCAGTTTTCTTGTTTTCTGAACTCTCTAAAATAATCTAGAAATATCAAATCAGTCATTTTTATAAGGGATTATATAGAAATTAGATATAGAGGTCTTTTTTTTTTAAGTCTAAATAAGTTCTCTGGAAAATATAGACGTTTATTTTCCTCTTCCTAGATTTTGGTGTAGCTCCATAGTACGGCAGCAATTACTCATGTTTATTTTACATCCTAGGTAAAACTGCCATTTAATGCACAACGAATAATTTCACTCTCTCGAAATGATTTTCAATCCTTGTTGAAAATGCACAAGCTGACACCAGAACAACTGGATTGTATCCATGATATTCGAAGAAGAAGTAAAAACAGAATTGCTGCACAGCGCTGTCGCAAGAGGAAACTTGACTGCATACAGAATCTTGAATCAGAAATTGAGAAGCTGGTAAGGATACAAGTTACTTGTTCCTTAAATTCTACCCCATTAATTAATTCATTCTTTTTTATAGAGGAAATCACTATTTCAATTCCCAGGTCAGCTATAATGCTCAATTATACATTAATTTCAAAATTTACCCAATTGCCATTTTAAGAAAATAAATTATATGACATTTTTAGAAAGCTTAAAAAAAAAGAAAATGAGAGTTTTCATAGACTATTTTACTTATGTGAGTATTGTACATGTTTAGGGTCTTATGCTATAATATGTAAATTGAGAACTATCTCTGGTTGCTGTTTTTTAATGATACACAAATTTAGGGTAATTTTACTGACTACCTAATTCTTTTTTTTAAAGATTTTGTTTACTTATTTAAGAGAGAGAGAGTGTGTATGCATGAGCGCAAGATAGCATGAGGGAGAGTGCCCACAGAGGCAGAGGGAAAAGCAGGCTCCCCAGTGAGCAGGGAGCTTACCCCCCAGTGACATGGGGCTTGATCCCAGAACCCCAGGATCATGACTTGAGCTGAAGGCAGATGCTTAACCAACCGAGCCACCCAGGCGCCCCACTGTCTACCTAATTCTTAGTGGTTAAGTAAAGATTAAAGAAATGATGAAACACTTTAATCTCTTTGTGTGGTATTTGGTATCTATAAAAGCTAATGTTCTAGTTGTTCGGTTAAATGAAGTGTAGACTTGAATAACTTGTTTTGGTTGATACCAGAACAAATACAACAACTTGGATCTTTCATCTAAGGGAAAAAACTCATAGGCTAGTATGGATAGAAAATTTAAGATCTAATGAGACTTTAAAAAGAAGAATGCTTACTTTATGGAATCTTGTTATTTATTCCACCATCAAAACAAATTAATTGAAAACTGGATTCATTTGCACCCAAGTTTCTCTGTCCCCTAGTGGTTGGTGGAAGGAAGCATTGTATGAAAGGACAACTGTGATGGGGCAGCAGGGAAACTGGCCCGTAGAAGTAGTAAAAACATTCTTTGAGTATTTGGTTTTGAGTCTTTGTTAGTTATTGGTGAAAGTTTAAAACTGTGATTGTAGCAAGTCTTCAAGCACAAACATTCTAGCTATGAATAGCAGTAGTACAGCAACATTTAATGAAAAGAAACAACCTGCCCAGGAGATGTATCCTTATTCTGTGCTGTATCTGATTGTTATGACAATATTGTGATTTCCTCCATTGAATCCATCTTTGCCCTCATCACAGAAAACAAAGCAAAACAAAAACTAAAAAAAAAAAAAAAAACCAATCTGTGTTCTTATATACCTTCAGAAGAGTAGAAAAATAAAAACTTACTCGGATATTGTGATCAGTATTCTATTATACTGTTAACATTAATTTGGACACTGGCTGTAAGAACAAACCATCAGAAGCATGAATGAATGACTTGAATGCATTTGTTGTAAGGATAGAGGTATGTTTCATATAGAAACCAAAGAATGGAGCAGGCCTTGTAAGAAGCATAGAATGAGGAAGTGGAAAACTGCCAGGAACCCAGACAGTCTTCTCTCTCAGCTCATCTCTCTGCACCTGCTCACGTGGCACTCCACAGGTGGCTCTGTGTGCTACTAAGTGTGCATGGGAAGAGTGGCTGCAGTCTGGCTCCTGAATAGTTTCACTCTGCTCTAGAGTCTAGTGCAGATAGAGACAACAGTTTTAGGTCTAAATTCCCAAGGAGGTGAGCATCTGATTGACTTATTTTAGCTTAGGTGTCCTTTCCTGTGAGGAGAGAGCAGGGACAGATAGCAACGAGGCTGCCAAGAGCCCACTTTGGGCGGGCAGAGCAGATAGCCTGCCAGGGATCTGCTCACCCAGATGTGCACCAGTCTGAGCTCAGCCCAGTCTTGATCCTCTCCCCGGTATCACCAAAGAAGACATGCTAGCTTTTTTGTTTGTTTGTTTGGTTTTTTTTTTTGGTTTCTTTTTTTTTTCCCTTTTTTTTTTTTTTTTTGAGCAGAGTGACTTGCCTTTTGTTTTAGCTTCCTTGAACTCTGCCCAATGCCTCATACTGCTCGCTGTTTTAGTTATTGATATGGGCACACTCCAGTTGCAGAGGGTAAGGGGCCCTTGCAAAGTTCCTTCTTGCCATAGATGTCTCTCTCAGGTGAAAATAAGCAGAGAGTGTGCTACTTATTAGCTTATAGGAATAAGAAAGCTAGCCCTTTTCCTAGAAGTAAAAGAATTTGAGCCTTAAGGTATTTTATTATATTAAGAAGTTCAGTTGGAATTTAGACCCTGGTTATTGGGTGATGTTTTGGGTCCTGCTGTTTTTGTAAAGAGAGAAGAACCAAAAGTAGTTATAGCCATACTTTTATCACAGGTTTGTATTTAGTAGTATGGAGAGTTGAGAATATGTGGCACTGTGACAGATTCGTTTATTTATTTATTTTTTAATGACATTCTTTGGAAACATGGCCAGTAGACTAGACAAGCAGTATTTTCCAGTATTTATAGTCTGATTATTTTAGCAAACCTATTTAAGGGAAATACTTTTTTGTCCTTAAATATACTCCATAATATTGAAGTATAAAAAGTTTAGAAGTTATTTGAAGTAATTTTTTTTGTCTATGCTAGCAATTTGATATACAATGAAATTAATTTGTTTTAGTTGTATTTATTACTGTGATTTGGTCTTCCGTTTTTGTGTAATTTTTTTAAAGATTTTATTTATATATTTGACACAGAGAGAGATCACAGGTAGGCAGAAAGGCAAGCAGAGAGAGAGAGGGGGAAGCACACTCCCTGCTTAGCAGAGAGTTCGATGTGGGGCTTGATCCCAGAAGCCTGAGAGCATGACCTAAACTGAAGGCAGGAGCTTAACCCTCTGAGCCACCCAGGTGCCCCTGTAATTTTTGAATATATGAAATATTGATATGATTCAGAAGTTAAAACTGTGTTTAAAAAAGCTATACTCCAGAGTCTTGATCCCATCCTCTCCCTATGCCCTATTTTATAGCTTTTCCTCTGGGTAACTTTTTATCAGTCTCTACATTTTTTCCTTGTTTTTTTCTTTTCCTAAAAACAAGTGAGTGTTTTATGTTTATTCTTAGCACCCTTTCTGCTACATAAAGATTCTATATGTACTTTTCTGTATTTCACTCTTCACTTAAGAAGTGATTTCCAAGAAATATTTTTCTTAGTTGAAAATGGTTGTCATTCTTCTTCTTTTTTTTATAAGATTTTATTTATTTATTTACTTATTTATCTGTTTAGAGTGTGATGGGGGAGGGGGCAAAGGGAGAGGGATAGAATCTCAAGCAGACTCTGTTCTGAGCTCAGAAACTACTGTGGGGCTCGATCCCATGACCCTGAGATCTTGACCTCAGCCGAATTCTAGAGTCAGACACCCAGCTGAGCTCACCAGGTGCCCCGAGGTTGTCACTCCTTTCACCACTCCATATATTCGACTGTGACTGCAGCACGGATATCCATACCAGTTTCTTACTGGCGGACATTTGGGACACTTCAGTGAATAACTTTGTACATTTTTATTTTGTGTTTAAAGAGATGGGTCCTTAGGATAGACTCCTAGAAGTGGGCTTGTCAGGTCAAGGGTAAATACTTATGTAATTTTGTTACATATGAATAAATTCTGCTCAGGAGAGGTTGTAGCATTTTGCCTTCCTACCAGCTACATCTCTGTATCTGTCTGCCCAAAACCTCAAGGAGGTTTGTTGTCAGTTTTGGGTTTTTTTCAGTCTGATAGTGAGAATTGGTATCTCATGGTGGCTTTTATTTTTGTTTCTCTTATGAGTGAAATTGAGCATTTGTATTTGTACTTTTAAGGGCCACTTGTATATTTCTCTTGTTTATTTAGAGGTTTTACATCTTAAGGAACCATTAATCATAATTTCCTAGTACCTAAAAAATTGTCACTGTCAGATAGCCCTTTTGGTGCCAAAATCTTTCATTCCCTATCTTTATTGGATGTGTTATATTTCAATTATATTTTTTAAACTTCCTATGTTTGAGTGAATATTGCATACTAGCTTTTGAAAATGTGGATTTGGATGTAAATTTGTTGTCATACAATGCAGAATGGCACCAGGACGCCAGTTTTTTTTTCTCTGATAGTTCTGTGTTTAAAGCCACAGTCCCTCAAACTTGTGCATTATATGATTGTATTATAAGAAAATCAAAGTATATTGTATAAATAGGTAGAAAAGTCGAATTATATAGAAATAGGTGGAGAAATTAAAATATATGGTAGAAATAGGTAAAATATATTGTAGAAGTAGGTATATTGTACAAATAGAAATATAGAATAGGTATATATATAGGAGAATTAAAATATGTTGTAGCACTAGGTAGAGTAGGTAAAAAATATTATAGATGCTGGTAGTGAGTATGTTTGGGAGTAGCTTTAATAAGATATGATGCAATTAAGTTGAATTGTTTTTGTTTAATGAATATTACCAAAATAAATTTATGTTTTAAAATTAGTGTGAAATCAAAAAATCAGCTAACTGCCTGGAAACTTACCTGCGTAGGAGTTCAAGTACAGAGGAACATCTGGGAGCATTTAATTTATAGACTAATCATGGTAGAATTCCAGAGTTGTACCTGATGGTTTTAGTTGTAAGCAAGCCATCCTGTATGGAACATACAAAGAGTATAGTCATGTCATGCTTTATTCAGTGGGGTAGGAGTAGGGAGAATATTTAAGGTCATATCAGTGTTTATCTAAAGATACAGAAGTTATAAAGTATTTGTCATCCTTGTATCTGTAGGTTAAGTAGCAGTTCTGATTTCTGAGAGAAAGCTCAGAACATTCATTATTTTGCTTAGCCATATTTAATTTAAGAGACCAGTCAGCAGTTAACATTTCATCTGTTGGGGTGCCTGGGTGGCTCAGTCAGTTAAGTGACTGCCTCTGCCTTTGGCTCAGGTTGTGATCCCAAGGTCCTGGGATAGAGCCCCACATCAGGCTCCTTGCTTGGTGGGGAGTCTGCTTTTCCATTTGTCTCTGCCTGCCACTCTCTCTGCTTGTAATCTCTGTCAGATAAATAAAATCTTTTTAAAAAAAAACCCCAGGGGCGCCTCGGTGGCTCAGTTGGTTAAGCGACTGCCTTCGGCTCAGGTCATGATCCTGGAGACCCGGGATCAAGCCCCACATCGGGCTCCCTGCTCAGTGGGAAGCCTGCTTCTCCCTCTCTCACTCCCCCTGCTTATGGTCCCTCTCTCACTGTGTTTCTTTCTGTCAAATAAATAAAATCTTTAAAAAAAAAACCAAACAAACCCAAAAAACAAAAACCATTTCATCTGTTTCTGTTTAGAATGGAGACTCATCCAACTTTGATAGAGTTGTCCATGGCTGAGTATTGTGACTCAGGAAGAATACTTATTTTCTCCTGGAAGCTTTGTTTCCATCCTCATTTGGATTGGCTTCTGAGAAGCCATAAAAAGAAGTGGGTGCTGATCTCATTAAATGTGTTTTATGTATTCATTTATATTTAAAATGTGTATGTATATATATGTGTGTGTGCGTGTGTACATTCTTGACCTATACCTATGTTTTTAAAACAGAACAATTGTATAAAAATCTGAACAAATTGGAGAATACTTGACAATATAAAATTGAGTACTTTGGGGTGCTGGGTGGCTCAGTTGGTTAAGCATCTGACTTCGGCTTAGGTTGTGATATCAGGGTCTTGGGATCCAGCCGCGTGTCAGGCTCTCTGCTCGGCGGGTAGTTGGCTTGTCTCTCTCCCTCTGCCTCTGCTTGTGCTCTCTCTCTAATAAATAAATAAATAAAATAAATTGAAAAAAATACAGTTTAGTACTTTATGTTCACTGCACATTTTCTCAAAATATTTGATGGCCTTCAAATATTTAAGAACTATCAATAATTGGATTCATGTATAATTTTTTTAGAAAAACATTTATGTAAAATAGTAGCAACACTTTTACATAAAGTAAATTTCTTTTTACCCTTTTAGCTATTTTTGTTCCAGAATGGAATCTATTTAAAGGTTGGTCATTGTGGATTATCACTCTGAAATAAACCATCTAAATATTAGCTTGTGACCTCTGCTCTCCAGAGCCTGCCAGCAAGCAGAAAGCCAAATGAGTTGTCATAAATTGCATAGGAGAAACCTTTGACCTATCAACATTTACTTATTCTTAATTTATAAATAGCTCGATTATTTGGTTTCCTGGCTCATATGGTGTAAGAAGCAATGCAGTGGTAGAATAGGAAGGACAAGGCAGGACATTGATAGAAAGAGACATAGCATCAGCAAGTGATGGTGTGTACAGGAAGGCAGGAACCAGGAAAACTTTTGAAACATTCTGTGGTCGAATCATTCCTATAAGAAAAAAAAAAAAAATAGTAAAATAACAGCACACACACACAAAAAAATTAAGAAACACAAAATTCCTCCCCAAATTCTTCACCCTTTAGTAACTCACCACTAGTTTTCTGACTCTGGGGACATTAGATCCTGTGTCCCATCTATGAAATGGATTCATTAGTACTTAAATCCACAGAGTCATTGCATGAATGACATAGTTGAGATTGTGTATCTGAAAGTATTTAGCACAATATCTGGCATGAACTAAATGCTCAACAAATGGTCCTGCAATGATTTGTGTTACGGTAGTTATGATGAGTGTACTTGTACTTTTTTTGGGTTGTATGCCATCTCAAATGTCAGGCCCACATTTGTTTACAATCTGCAATTCCAGAAAGCTCTGAAAATCTAGCAAGTTTATCATAAACTATTTGATTAAAAAGCTGATGTAGACTGACATCAGGCTTTTTCACACTTCTTTTTCCCACTTTGTGTATAAAGGTAAAGATGTTTGATAGTGGGGTACTGCCCCAGACCCTGCTAGAGGGATTATGTGTGCATCCACATTGTCTTCCTAAAATCTGAAAGATTCTGAATCTTGTGATACATTTAGGCCTCAGAGTTTTGGATGGGGGATCACGGGCCGCGGAGGTACTTAATAGATTTTTGAACTGAGTTGAAAGGAAAAATTCTATGTGATCTTATTTAATGAGAAGACAACAGTAGACATGAAATGTTTGATTACTTTAGGAATGTTGATTGAGCTACTAAACATTAGTTATTGTCTTCTCTTTCCCACCTCCCAGCAAAGTGAAAAGGAGAGCTTGTTGAAGGAGAGAGATCACATTTTGTCAACTCTGGGTGAGACGAAGCAGAATCTCACTGGACTGTGCCAGCAAGTCTGTAAAGAAGCTGCTCTAAGTCAAGAACAGATCCAGATACTTGCCAAGTACTCAGCTTCAGATTGCCCACTCTCATTTTTAATTTCTGAAAAAGAAAAAAGAACTCCTGATGGTGACTGTGCGTTACCATGCCTTTTGAGTTTACCCGAAGGGCCCTCAGCAGGGCTGCCTGCCTGCGAGCCAAGCCCTCACCATCCTAGTGTGCAGAGCGGTGGGTCGGCAGGCTGTGCATCTGGCCAGGAGGTCCGGCCCGCTGCCAGTGCTGTGCCTGAGCAAGCTGGGCTTGGGGAACCATGCCGGCCGGGAGGAGGCATATCTGATTTCTGCCAGCAGATGACCGATAAATGTACTACTGATGAGTAAACTTGCATTCATGTGCTTCACACCACTCATTTTCTACTGCAGCTTCAACATCTTAAAAGCATAATATAGCTTCTATCTCTTAATGAAACTGTTTTTTTGCCCCTGGTAGTTTGCTGGTAAGGGAATTCCTCTGTGGTCAATTCTGATTTTTCCTTGATTTCCATGAGATGCAGAGATTACATGCCTTCTGGATCCTGAAAAACCACCTGAAAAGGCATGAAGGCTTTAAAAGCTCATGTTTTTAAAGAATAATAACTGTGAGTAATAGCTCTTCCCAGTACGCAAAATAAATTTGAGAATGAAAGCAGAGTATCCAACAACAGTTTAAAACAACTGCAGAGCTCCTACTGAAGAAGTAGCCCACAAAAGTTCTGTAATCTGACCTTTCTGCACACAGTGGGTTAACAGAAGATGCCTCCCAAGTAATGCTGATAGTGCTTGGTTCTGCCTTGAAGTCAACTGAGAAGAACTTGTGTCGAATCGCAGTGTGAGAAAAGACATTATCTTGCCTGAATCCTGGAGCTCTGTTCTCCCACGAAAACCAGGGATTGGTTGGCCTGCACCGTGACTTCTAAGCTCTGTTGGGAGTAGGTAGGAGACAGCGGTACACGGGTGACCTAAGGCAGCGGCTCTGGCTCCTCCTCAGTGTTGACTTAAGAAATTCTGGCCGTGTAAACAGGAGATAAGTGTTGTGTTCCTTCTTTTCTTATTTCTTTGCAGTCTCTCCCACATCTGGGTCCATCATGATCTCTGTTTCCTGACATTCTTGTCCTTTTGGAAGAAACAGGATTTGGGATACAGTGGTGTGAGTTGTGTTGGCAGCATGGTTGTAGCCTCCCTAGACTCCTGGAGACCTTTCCAAAATCCAAGGCTGGATTTATCTTCCCACAACAGGTCACCCGTGGAAGAAAACCAGATGTCTTTTCACCACAGGGAAAGAAAATTGCTTACATTTATCAGTAGCGGCAGTTATTTTTCATCCTATTTTTGAAGTCCTGTGGTTTCCTTGTATAAAGCATTATCGTAGATAAAAAAGTATCTTCAAGCATACAGGTTTTTGAAATAGGATGAAACGCAATCTTATTCCATTGTGGGTTTGAATTTGGAAACCAGATTTAATCTTTCTCTCTTCCCCAAATCTGGTATATAAGGGCACACCAATCATTTTGACTTGGGCATTTTGTAATCGGTCTTTGTGTTCATTCAGTCCTGTTTTAAAATCTCAGTACCTACCCCATAACATTTTACAATGGTTCTTAGCCATTCTGATGTTACAGGCTTGTTTGAGAGTCAAATAAACCTACATATTATGAACCTTCACAATTTTTCTAAAAATTGCATATATTCACATTGGCAGAAACATTTGCAGAGTCTAGTTTTAAAGGGTACACAGGAATAATTGATTGTGTTGGATTGGAAAGCACTGAATTTCACCAAGATCAGCTATCTGAGAGGTTTTTATCACTTGCATCCTGAGTCTAGTGAAGGACCTGGGTAGCTGACGTGGGAGATAAGCATCCCTCTCGCAGGAGTGAGTCTGAAGCAAGTAGACCTTTGCCTTGACAGTATATGGGGACCAGACTTATTATTTCAGAGTAATTTTGTCAAATATTACCCTTTCCAATGGGGAGGTGGGTGGTTGGGGGAGATATTGCTAGTATATTTTTAGTGGTTGTATGTTATCTCTGTTATTGACATAGTTGTAAGAGAAAACTAGTTGGGCTTGCTTATTTTCTAGAGGCTTTTTTAAGTACACATCAAGAACTTGTCAGGGAGAGTAATTCTACAGTAATGCATCGCATACTACAAAAAAAACGTGTGTGTGTGTGTGTGTATACTCTATCTATATAATATTCCCATGTAGCTGTTTCTTTGATACTTGTAATTTTAAATTTTAACTTCAAAATATAAAATAATATAAAAACTTTTCTGGTTTACAAAATGTAAAATCTTTTACAAACCAATGGAATCCTTGATTTCCTACCTCAGTGTGACTCAACTGTCTGTCATATTGGTTTGTGTATGTGCAAATGTCACGTAATCTTTTGCTTTAATTGCTACTGTAAATAACTGCTTTGAAAGGTTACTTAATATTTTATGATACAACCTAGTTGTCTCCAGAATTTAAATATGGATTTTAAGACACTTGGTTTAAATTTCTCTCTACATATAAACAGTTCAGCATTAGGGGTTTATTTTAACAATATTCTGATTATTGGCCAAGTGTAATGTTTTGTAAAACATAGCATTACTTTTAATAGCCAGCGTATAATACAAGTAACTACACTACCTCATATCTACATGATTTTCAAATTGTAATACAGATGGACACAGAGAGAAAAGATTTTAACTTTGTTTTTCAGCCATAAGGTGGGGAAGTTTTCTATATATTGCATAGCATTACACATTTATGCCTATTTTAACATTAACTTCTAAAGAAGTTTTTTCTAAGAAAGTCTGTCTTTTTTTTTTTTTTTTTTTTTAAGGCTGCCGAAGAGGACAAATGACAGGATTATGTATATACAATGTATATCTTTTCCTTCATGCAGAATTTTGGAAAGGTTGTTTTCAGTTTGTATATGGCATATTTACACGATCATTGTTCCTTATTAATTGGCCTTCTCAGTGCTTGGTGATTTTTGAGACAGTTATGTCTAACTCAGTCAGGTAACATTACCTTAAAATTGCTTTCATTGTTTGAATTTTACAGCTAAAGCAAATAATCTGTTAAATTGTTATATCCAGATCAAATCTGGTTATAAATTAAGTCTTGGTTCTCCATCTGTAAATTTAATAACATAATTTACTGTAGCTTAATGCTTAACCAATCTTAAATAAGGAGTTACGTATATTTGATGCAGTAGACGATACAGGTTGCATGTGGATACTTAGTAGCCACATTAACAACTTGGGGAAAAAAAAATCAAATGAATGGCAATGCTATAAGGAATTCTCAGGTGAACTTTTTTTCAGTTTTGAAACATCTGTTTTGAATCTGTAAATATTTTAAGTGTTTTATTAGGCATGTAATAAACTATTCTTTGAAATATATTGGACAATTTGAAAATTTAAAGCCATAATGGTAAAAGTTGGCATACTGAAGGTGAAATAAACAGAAATAATAACACCTATTGATTTTTTGTATCTTTCACAATATGATTTTCTAATGCAATAAAACCAGTAAATTTATATATCCATATCCTGTTAAGATCATGATTCATTAAAAGGCAACTTTCATAGTATTTAATTTATATTCTTTCTTGGTATGCTTATCCAAATGTAGCAAAACCACAAATGTTAGATATTGGCGATAAATTGACAGATAATAAAATTATCCAGAATTGCCTGTAATTGAATACAGTTGTATATTCCATTTCTGTTTTCTCATCTTTCATGTGAATTTATTTTAGGCTTTTGATCAAAATCAATATGACTTGTGGAATTTGTATGAAAGAATCTTTCATTGTTTATTATGCATGAAGAAAAATATTCCCAGCACTGAGATAAAGAAGCATGTATTTTAGCCTGACTACTGATTTACTTAATCTCCATCTTCAGATAAAGCTGTAGGGCTTTTTAAATGGGGTGTTAGGGCTTTTAAGGGGGTACTATATTAGTCCCTAATTTTATTTATTCATGTATTTATATTTACTTATTTATTAAGTAGGCTTTATGCCCAGCATGGATCCCAGTGTGGGGCTTGAACTCATGACCCTCAGCTCAAGACCTGAGCTGAGACCAAGAGTTAGATGCTTAAGCAGTGGAGGCATCCAGGAGCTCCATCCTCTTAATTTTTAAAGATTTATCTGCTGAGTCACCTCTACTACGGTCCATTCAACTTCTAATCAGGCCTTGTAATCAAGCTTTGAACAGCTGCTCAGAGGTTTTGGCTCTGGACCATTTGAGAAATAAAAAGATGTAGGTGAAGTCCATATTGCTGATGGAGGCTGGGCTCTAAGACACAGCTTCATAGCTGCTTTGCCCAGTGAATCTGCTAAATGGAAGCTCTGGAGTTAGACTTGGCAGTGTTGAGGCCTGAGAAAGCTGCCTCTGAGAGGTGGTTTCTCCTGTATGTGGACTTAAGTTATGCAGTGCTGACTATAGACAAGCCACGTGGACCCAACACTAGTCTCCATTCCCTCTTTGGGCCCGAACACAGAATGTCACTTGCGACAGTGGATGTTGTGCTGGTGACTGGCCTGCCACTACTGGTTAAGAGCTAGAACCTTGCTAGCACTCTCTGGTGCAATGGAATCTAGCTGTCTTGAAACAGCTGGAAAGCAGCATATATTCTTCCCAGGTTTGCCTAAAAGTCCTGTGAAGAGTACTTTCCGCCCTGGAAACTGCAACAGTGGTGCCTGGGCTGGGGGCCTGCTGCTGGTTAATTAGGGCATCCACAGGCCTGCTGCTTGCTGCTTGATTTAACTGATGCCACATTGCAGTCACTTTCCAAGGCTTCTTGCAGTCCACCGGAGGCGGCCTTATTGGGGATATTCCTGCCAATTGAATTTCAGTTCACAGGTAGTAGATTCTGTTTAGAAAGTGGGCATTGATAGGCCAGCACTGGGAGGAAACTGATAACAAGGAATCTCCATCTGCTTTGCATATCTCAGAAACCACTGAGTGTGGACCACAGTTTTTGGGCATGCTACGGACTGTGTCCTGGAAATAGAACTTTGCCTGGGATAACGGCTGTAATGGCTGGAGATTGGCTGACTTTCAAAACAGGTGGTGCAAGTGCTGTGGTAATCTTGTGTGTCTCACTAACTCTGAGTCACTTTAGACTCTTGGTGTTGGGCCAGCACAACTTCTGAGTCCCTGAAGGAATGACACATTCTATGAGGGGTAATCCACACCTCTGCTGAGATCTTCATGCCTTTTGCTTAAAGGCTCACCCACCCTTTTCAAAGGCCCAAGGAGGGCAGTTGGGACTCCACAAAAAGTCCCATTTGGTGAGTAAAGCACCAGAAGCTCCATGACTCTCCAGATCCAAAATGCTCATAGGCTGGTCTAAAACACCCAGGCCACCTGGTCTATTGTAAACATCCACCTGGCCAATATAATCCTCCATCTGCCACCAAAGTTAAAATTCCCTGGCCTGCATGCTACAGCACCAGTCCACATGATTCTGGATCCATACTCTATTCTGAAGTTGATGTCGTCTCTAATGCTCCTTGCCACAGACTTCCAGAGGAGCATTTCTTATTCTCTTCCTGAATTATGAACAATTAGACAAAATGAGGGGATGGTGGATGGAAAACCAAAATAAAATCTCAGTGTACTGATGAAGAATAGTTGAAGGAACAGCTTAGAGTGAGAACCTAATGGGAAGTCCAGAATGAGGCCAGTTTGTCAGGTCAGTTTGTCTCCTGTTGTTAGCAAGCAGTAATGTTTCCTCCCTCCCGGTTCGCAGAAAAAGACGTTCCTCTGAGTAGCACCGCACCACATACGTAGACTTCCTCGCTCATCAATGTCAGGGTGTTGGAGGGGCAGAGGGCAACCACTGCGGTTCTGAGAAGAATGACCATGCCGAGCGGAGGACAACCAGGTTTCCTTCCTGAATTTATCAGTGAGCAAGGTCACCACCCCTCCAGCAAGGGGGTGTGTAAAAAGGTTAAGGGTTGATCTTCTCCCAGAAATCAGAGGTCAAGGGAAGGTTGGGGGTGGGGGAGGGGAATTTTGTGGAAGCAGTGAGGCTGGGGAGTTTGAAAAGTTTACAGGCAGAGAAGCAAGTGTCAAGATGCCCAGAGTGTTGACCCCACTGAACATCCTGGACCCGTCATCCATCTTCCCACTGTTCCATTCGGCCCCTGTGGGGACCTAGGTTCAGGTTTACCAACAAAGTGTGACCTGGTGCTTAATGCCAAACACTCCCCCCCCCAACTCTGTTTTCTTTCCTGCTCTGGAAATACAAATGAAAAGACAATGGAAACGATTTTAAAAATTGAGCACAGCACATTTCCTTCTCTTTTAAACATAGCTATCTTTTCAGCAGACATGGTCTTCCTCTTCCCCTCTGTATTAACACTTAATCACTGTCCTGGAAGCCCCCTGTTTCCTCAAGAGCCAATTTCCTTCTTTCAGGAGGCTGCACCTAAATGATTTTCTAGATATCATCTTGATATGCAGGTTTCTGATGTGATATTAATCTCTTGCAAGGAGATCCCATTAATACCCAGAGCACTAGTAAAGATGGAAATATCCACTGTATTGTCATCCTTCTAAAGTAATACCTCTTTGATCCCCTTTGGAAACTTACTATCTTTTTGCTTTGGATTGTTAATCACCAAGAATCGTCCTTTGTAACATAACTATACTTATGTTTGCTTGCTTCGATTTAAGTGATAACTTTAATGAACAGGACCACTACCAATACCTTTAAAATACATTTTTTTTTCTGAAGAAAATATTTTTTAAATGCCCTGTTTGAGCCTCATTTGAGCTTCTTATCTCAGTTTTAGAAGACCTCACCTACAGTGCTCTGCATCTGACATTTGAGGGGTCCATTGTGGAAAATCTCATCTTCTTTTTTTTTTTTTTTTTTAAAGATTTTATTTATTTGACAGAGAGAAACACAGCCAGAGAGGGAACACAAGCAGGGGGAGTGAGAGAGGGAGAAGCAGGCTTCCTGCCAAGCAGGGAGCCCGATGTGGGACTCGATCCCAGGTCTCCAGGATCATGACCTGAGCCGAAGGCAGTGGCTTAACCAACTGAGCCACCCAGGCGTCCCGAAAATCTCATCTTCTGAAGAGTCTTCCATACCGATCCTGGAACTTTGGGTATTTGCTCAAACTGCTCTAGCTCTGTTTCAGCTGGACAGATAAATGAGTTAGTATCTGGGAGGGGAACTTAATGTGGAATCAAGGATGGGGTGTGGAATTTATAAGAACAAGGAGTGAGCACATGTAAATTAAGGAGATCAAGTTGCTAAGATAAGATAGAAAAATTTGGCTCATATCAGCACTTAATAGATTGACCTTGTGTTCACTAGGGGCTAAGAGAGCAGACAGCTGCAAACATACTTTGAATAGGGTAAAGATAAAGTATGCACTTAAGGGCTAAAGGAATTGCACAAATGTAGGCAGTAACTCGGGGCGCAAATCCAGGCCCTTTCACAAAGTGCCCTGGGGACAAAAAGAAAGAGCACAGACCTGGAGTTAAGACAGATCTAGTTTTGAAGCCTGGCTTTGATGCTTAATCACCATAGAACCATAGGAAATTGATTTCTTCTAGACGTAGTTTCTTACCTGTATGTCTTCCATATTTGGTCTTCTGGCCCTTGAGATCAAAGTAAGATTGATTCATTCTCTGTGAAAATCCAAATCAACTCTCCAACACACATTTATTAAATGCGGTCGTTAAATTGGGGAGGGACCTGGATTTCTGGAGTGTGAGTGTGGGGATTAGTGGTAAGACTGGCTGAGAGTCAGTCTCATGGTCACACAGTCTGAGGTGCTTATTTCCATCAAATTAGTTCAGACTATCAGTTGGTGTGCTGGGTTTGATACTTTGTTGATGGAGCCATTAAACTCAATGACTTCTTTTAGTTCCACCAAAGTGAATAATTAATTAATATACCTACAGCTCTAGACTTTTATGAATAGAGTTGGCTTTAATTTAAAAAAAATTGGGAAATATCATGGAAAAAATGGAAAAATGCACATGGCTGCAAAGAAAACACTATTAGTCCTGTCTTAACATCTTCCCCTCCACTGGGGAATTTTCAGTCTACCCAAACTCATGTCATGTGTCAGCCTCCTTCCATCCCACTGGCTCCTTTCTTCCAGCAATTCAGTTGACCCCAGCCTCAATCTCTGAGTATGGCTTTTGGCCATCTTTGCTTAAAAACTCCTGCTGTAAGAGCTCAGCAGAACATAGAGCATTCATGGAGAAGGACCTGGCTTGTCTAGAAGGTTGCTCATCCATTCATTGACAAAACTAAGCTCTAGGGGGAACCACTAAATACTGTTCTGGGTTTCAGGGATCCATTAGAGAAAAAGAGGGACCGAAATCTCTGCCCTGACTGATTTTATGTTCTAGTTAGGGTAAATGGACAATAAGAAAAATTATAAAGCATCTAGTGTATTAGATGATTAAAAAAAGACACACAAAAAATAAGCATGGGAGGATAGGCGATGGAAGTGTTAACTAGGATGACAATGGAAAGTCATCTGAGGAAAAGGACATTTTTTTTAAAAATTATATTATTGGCTTTATCCTATTAGAGCTTACAATATACCGGGTGCTAAAAGTCAGTTATCTCATTTGATCCTCATAAAAATGGGATTTATTCCAATTTTACAGAAATAAAATTAAGGCATATAGACGGCACCCAAAATAGAGTGACAAATCCACATTGTTGGTTGCATTACTGGCGTAACTAACACAAATGCCCTGCTTGTTGAAAGGTAGTCACGCTATGTGAGCAGAAAATAAGATCTACCTGCACAGGGTTTTAATACACTGTCATGTCACCACCAAAGAAACTTGAGAAACCAGGTTAATCGGACACTTGAGAAACCAGGTTAATCGCAACCAAAGCTTGGCTGCAAGGCCACTAAGTGTAGGCTGCCTGGCAGGGGAGTAACCACATATCAATGGCCCCACTTACACTTTAGCCCCTTCTGCCCTCTGGCCTCTCACTTCTCAGCACACTTTCCCAACACCAGCTTCTCTAAGCTAACTCCAAGACATCCTGGTCACTAGGACCCAAAGAAAATGACATTTACAGTGGGATTCACTAGCACCTAGCATATGTCTCACGCATGATCAATGCTCAACAAATCCTTGCTGAATTACCAGTCTTTGCCAGAGACTCTCAGTGGGCAGGTGAGAGTAGCCCCACCCTACCCTCCATCATCCTGAACGGGGCTTTCTCAAAGAGGCTCACATGTGGCGTCATGCCTGTCAAATGGTTGACTAAGTGAGCTTTCAGCTCTAGCTGGGTCCACAAGAAAAAGCCAGACCATCCTTGGCTTTTCCCCATCCCAGGCCCTTTGAATAAAAAACTAAAGGAGGTGAAGCAAGTTATGAATGATTCCTGTCTTCAGCTGTAAGCAGAAATGGAGAGAGTGTATGGTTCAATCTTGTATGGTTGTATGATCAAATGAGACAATATATGCAAAAGTTGCTATTGGAAGACCAGTTAGTACAAAGCTAGTGTGTTGTAAGTTTTAGTTTTCTTATTATATAGAATGGTGCCATTCAATACAGTGTCTTCTAACCAGGGAAGGCCATTTTAACTTACATTACTTAAAATAATATTAAAAATTCAGTTTCTTTGTCTCACTAGCCACATTTCAAGCTTTCAGTAGATATATGTGGCTAGTGGCTGCCATTTTGCACAGTGCAGATGTAGAACATTTCCATTATTGTAGAAAGTTCTATTGGATAGTATTAAATAGAATGTCTAACATTGATATATCAAAGAAAATATAACAGGAATTAATGGGACTTTAATTTAATGTTGTCTTAGAATTTTGGCTCAGATCTCTAGGCTGAGGGCAATTGGAGACAAATGTGCCCTCGTCTAGAGAGACATCAGCATGGACACATCGTGCAGGACTTACTAAAGTTGCCAAATATGCCCTTTAACCAGATCTCCTCTGGCTTCCAGCTTAGATAAGAGAAAGTTTATGATTCATTGAGAGATTAGATTATTTCAAGTGAATTCATGAGAGTAGAAAGTGCTGTGGGAAGTGACAAGAAGCTTCTATTCTTAAAGTACAGAGAAGGGGCACCAAGAGTGCCTCACATTGAGATGGGATTGTCTACAGGATGGGGAGGTTGACTTCTCAACCCCAGCTGGATTTGTCTACTCTGCAGAAACTTGTGTGTTCCCTCTCTGCTGCTCTCAGAAGCAAGTGAAGAGAGAGTTCTTGGGTGAATCTGAGGTGTGTTCTTAGGATTTTGAGAGGGGGTCTGTGTGAAGGGAGGGGCACCTGCTCCTCAATGCAGTAGTCTACTGGTGGGAAGGCTGGGTGAGCTGCCATGGGGACAGGCTGAGGAGACACAGCAGCAAGGGAATAGCCTGCTCTGTTCCCTGTGGCCACCGCACAGGAGCCCACAATGGGGCTGGCTGTGTGTCATAGGCGTTGGGAGGCTACAGTCATATAAGGGACAGCTTTTATGATAAGGGACGAAGTCCACATACAGTGAAGGGCAAGTGTCTGGGTGGGGCAGTGGTTGTCAGATGTCAGTTTGAAGCAGCCTCACCCACATCCCTGTGGAGGAGCTCTGAGGATAGGTCCCCTGCTTGGTTATCTGCCTTGACAAAAGGGCCAACAACAAAGCAAGAACTGTAAGCAGGAACAGTTGAGGAAAGGGAATGAAGAGCCTGGCAGTGAAGGAAAAGGCCTTGTGCCGTCCTCTGGGGCCGGTCCCAGAGCCTGAAACCAGCCAATGCACGGACAGGAGGAGCTGGGCTGCGGGACCCAGGGTGCTCACCTTTTCCACTGGTGGCATTGCTCCTGGGCCCCTGACATTTGCTGCCTTGCAGGTCGAGCGTTCCCAGATCCGTGGGAACAAAAGAAACCACACTACTGGGTTTTTGTGTGAAATGACCGGCTTTCATAAACAATATACATTTCAAACAGAGTCTGTCCCTGGATTTGGAATACCTGAAAATAAAACTGTTCTTAGAGTCCAAGACAACGGTAGCATTCTGAGATTTGTGCTAGCCACCACCAGGGGGTAGGAAAGAGACATCGGCAGGTATCAGAAGTGTGGAAGAAAAATCAAACTGTTACTGGATCCTGTCTTCAGAGCTGGGCCCATCTCATGCAGCGGCGACAGCTCTGCCAGGTTTGGTTTTCTTTCACAGTCCAGGATCTACTCCTGTGGCTCTGAGGCATTTGCTAGTAAAACATGCACATTTTCTTCTTTATTTCCTATTTAAGGTGTTATGGTCTGACTTTTCTCTCCCTGTCTTTTCATGAAACTGGTTTCTAAAATTCACTTTGCAGTCAGGTACCCGTCTATGCTCTTCTTCTAGGTCCTTAGCATCGAGCAGGGCCTCTGGGTATATCCTAGGTATGGCTGCAGATTCTTTAGATGGGGGGGGGGGGAATCTCTGTCTCCTCTCTCTGAATCTGGTGGTGACTGCTTTGACCAATAGATAAAACACCACAGAAATGATTTTACATGACTTTTGGGCCTAGATTATAAAAGGTCATGCAGTTTCCACTTAAACAAAAGAAAATTTCCAGAACAACTGCTCTTGGGCTCCTCACTCACCATGAAGAAGCCCAACTCCTCGAAGGCCATCAAGCAGTGAGGTAGGCCACGGAAAGGCCATGTGTGGGCGCGTCCATCAACAGTAGCAGCCCAGCCCAGGCCTCAAGCCACGTCGGGCTCAGTGCCAGCTGTGTGAGTAAAGAAGCCCACATGATTCCAGTCCCCCATCATGCAAACCATGCCCAGGGTTTGAGTCTCTCCCGCGGAAGTCTCTGATCTCTTGAAACAGAGATAAACCATCCTTATTCCTGATTCACAGAATCCATGAGTATAAAGAAAAATTAGAGTTATACCACTGAATTTTGAGGATGGTTTATTACATAGCAATTGATAATCGGGACCCTAGAACATCTGGACTCTAGACTGCCTTCTCTCCATTTGCATGTCTAATCATCACCGCAAACTTAATATAGCCCAAAGAGACTTTCATATACTCTTTCCTGATAGGAACCCTGCTCTCCTGGTTATTTCCATTTCAGTTAATTATACGATTGCTCAAGGCCAAATCCTTGGAATCATCCCTCATTTCTCCCTTAACTTTATTTTTTACATCCAATCTGCCAGCAATGCCTGTTGGTCTGACTGAAAAACACAGCTTTAATCCCATTGAGTGGTCTCCCTGCCTGATGCCAAGATCTCATCTCTCCACTGAGCTGCTAAGATGCCTTCTAACACTTCCCCTGATTTTCTTCCCGTCCCTTTGCTTTCCATTCTACACAAAGGAAAGAGCGTGACTTTTATGACATGGGAGAACGTCATGTCTCTCTTTGCCTAAAACACTTCAGTGGTTTCCCTTTTAAAAAAATAAAATAAAATCGAAACTCTTTTCAATGGCTTCCTATCATTTCTACCCCACCTATTACTTTTCATATCACTCCCCTCTTTTGTTAGTCTCTTTCAGTCAGAGGTCCTCCCCGTTCCTTTGACATGCCAAAGTTTTCCTTTATCCTCTATGGAACACTTGAAAAGGAGCTGGCCAAGAACTTGGTTTGGGACTCTTTGGTGACCACTCACCTCCAGCCTGCAAAGGTGATTGACAAGGCTGAGAGGAGCTCCTTAGAAAAGATAGAGAATCACTTTAGGAAGAAGTGGTCACAGGGTTGAGACTCTAAGCTGAAGCTTAGGGAGAGAAGCTTGCTAAAGAAGCTTGCTAAAGAAGGCTTGGATGTAAGCCACCTAGAGTTTGGGGGACACAAAGGACTGGTTCCAAACTCAAGAAAACAACAAACAAGACAAGAGGTGGAGGGAACAGCTCTGACAGCAGGATAGATAGCTGCATTTGAGAGGAAGTGGAATTGAGACTGGTGTGGGTCAGAGCTGTAGGAGTCCAGCCACTAGGTATGGAACCCAAAGGAAGGTGATTTGCCTGGCTCTATTTCCAAAGGGTTCCTCTTTAAGAGGGATTCTAGCATGCAGTGAGGCAGCTTTGAAAAGAAGCTGAGATTGACTGTCAGGTAAAGAAGCTGAGGAGGAATTGCAAGTAACCTGTGGAGATTGAAACAAGGAGGAGGAAGTGGGGAAAGAGGATTGGGGAAGAGTGTTCTGGGATTTCTCTTGTGAAGAGACAATTGCACATGCAAAAGCTGAGGGACAAGAGAGGAGCTGATTTATTTGTATAACTGCAAGGTGCTTGATTGAATGCTAGGTGTGGGGGGCAGGTGATGATGGCTCCAGGTTGGAGGAGTGGCATGAGATAGGCTGGGAGAAGTGGCAGAAGGGTCCAGATCTTCTTAAGTATACTGTGATGCTTGGAATGCATCTCAAAGACAGTGGGAAACTTGAAAAAATGCAATCTGATCGGTCCTGTGTTTTAGGAAGTTGGCTTTGGCTTTAGTTAGGAGAATGGCTTGTGGTATGAAAGAGTAGAGTCGAGGAGGTCAGTGATAGACTGTCAGACAGGCAGGAGACTGGACGTGGTGACTGTGTCAGCAGGAACGCAAAAGAGTGGCCAGATTCACAAAACATTTAGGAAAGAGGTGATGGATTTCAGATGAGGAGACAGACTGGTAATAGAGAAGAATCATGGACAAAAAGTCCCAGATTTCTCTCTTGAATAATGGAGTTGAAGATGTTGGTATTCAACGAGGTGGTGAATACAAGATTAAAGCAGGTTTGAGGAACAGGTGCGCATTCAGGGATGAATGCACAGCACGTGAAGGACAAAGTGTGCTTGTGCGTGGCGTCTATTTGCAAGCTAACATATAGGACTTGAGCTCAGGAGGCAGAGCTGTGTCAAAACTTCACACTTAAGCAATTAACATATGGTCCACATTTGAAGCCCTGTGTGTAGAATGTGTACAGTGAGAAGAGAAGATGGTCTTGGGCAGACCCAAAGGTATACTGATGGCTAAGAAAGAAGAACCCACAAAGGAACCCCAGAGGAGAGGGAATATCAGAAGACAGGAATAACATGGAAGAAGGGTGTTAGGAAGAAAAGTGGTATTAGGAAGGACTGGACATTTCCAGTGGTGATGAGGTGTTCAGGCTGAGGTTGACCATGACTAAGTTTAGGGGTACTAGGGTACTTGATAAGTGGGAGGCAGAAAAGCAAAAACAACATCTATAGGAAATACTTGTCTTGCTATAACCAACAAATGCATGAAAAGATCTTCAAGTACAATAACAAGAAGTTGAAATAAAACTAAGATTTTATAGTCAAAGATTTAAAAGATGATCAAAACTTAATGTCAACAAGTATGTGAAAAATGAGTACTATCATTTGAGAGGTAAATTGGTATAAACTAAAAGTGGTTTGACAGCTAAAGATTTATTCACAAGATTGTTCTAGATCTTAAGGTTTAGTTGGAGAAATGTGGCTAGAACTGAATGGCAGGGTGCCAAAAGCTTAGGGTAGGGGGCTCCCTGTATATTATAATGGGTTTGCTTGTCTCAATTTATTTTTTATTATGGTAAAATATATATAACATTAAATTTATAATTTTAACTATTTTCAGGTGTACAATTCAGTGGCATTAAGTGAATTTAAAATGTTATGCAACCAACACCATTGTCTATTTCCAGAACTTTTTCATTGTTGGAACTGAAACTTTCCACTTATTAAGTAACAATTTTCCCCTCCTCCTAGCCACCATAACCACTATTTTACTTTCTGTCTCTATGATTTCACCACTCTAGGTGCCTCATAAAAGTGGTATCATACAATATTTTTCCTTTTTTTTTTAAGATTTTATTTATTTGATAGAGAGAAACACAGCCAGAGAGGGAACACAAGCAGGGGGAGTGAAGAGGGAGAAGCAGGCTTCCCACCAAGCAGGGAGCCCGATGTGGGACTCGATCCTGGGTCAACAGGATCATGACCTGAGCTGAAGGCAGTCGCTTAACCAACTGAGCCACCCAGGTGCCCCAATATTTTTCCTTTTATGTGTAGTTTATTTCACTTAGCAAAATGTTTTTATGGCACATCCACATTGTAGCATGTCTTGGAACCTTCTCTTCAAGGCTGAATAGTATTCCACTGTATCTGTTTAGTACATTTTGTTTACCCATTCATCAGTTGAGTGTTTTTTGTTTATTTGTTTTGAGTATAGCTGACACACAATGTTATGTTAGTTTTAGGTGTACAACTTAGGAATTTGACAAGTTTATACATTATACTGTGTTCACTGCAGTATAGCTACCATATGTTCCATTATGTGGCTATTACAATATCAATGACTATAAATGACTATATTCTCAATGGGGTTTTAAAATAAATGTGGTTCTAGTATTAATTACTCGAAAAATCATAGAGTATTGTATTAAGCAGTACTAGTAAAGAGAACAAACAAAAACAGTTCTGTGTCTTTAGTAGGGAATTTTACATAAAATAAGAATTAATTTGGTTTTAAGAAGGGGAATGTGGTATATAGATGAATGTAATTAAAGGAATATGTATTAAATATATATAATATAAATATATTTTATAATATATACATGTTACATTTAATGACTATATAAGGTGAGTTATGAGTTAAAATAAGGGGCAAAAGTTATGCATGTTTCTCCATTGACTTTTGTATCACTATGTATTCTTATTTATTAACTCCTGCAACTTTCAGGGGAGGAACTAATGTCTACTTTTAGGCATTACCACTGATGAAAACCTTGAGAAGTTTCTGTAGGAAGACTGCTGCACACTGATGGGCTTCTGCACCTCCATGGAAACATCTCCGTTTCATGAGATCATGACACTGGGAGGAGGAAGACCTCTGAATGGTTCCAGGCAATGACCATGATGTACAAAGGATTGGACTTTCCATTTTGGGGGATTGAGTGGGCGTGGGTGTGGTTTTGGGGAATTGATGGAATGTCTGCCTACTGCATCATCTCTGGAGAAAGAACTGAAAAATGAGCTATTCTGGTTTAGTAATTAGCTGAAATTTCTAGAAGCTTCCCCATGTAGGAGCTGAGTAAATTAAATATTTGTGAGACCAAGTCACAAAAAAACCAGTTATTGCAGAAAAACCAGGTTGTGTGTGCATATACTGTGACATCCTTTTGAAATAGGATTCCGAATCTAGCTTTTTTTGCCTGGAAGTTCAAGATAAGTAGAAATTTCAAAAATACTGTAGTCCTTTCTTTTGAGAGGTTAACTTGTTGAAAGCATAGCCTCTTAAAAAACACAGTACTTTCTTTTATAAGGAAGCTGTATTCTTTTTTATGAGGCTTTATGAAAAAAATGCTTTTCAGTAGTAGAGAAGACTTTAGAAGTAGGAGAAGTGAATAATATCTAGTTATAGTAACTTAAAACCAATGTGTCTCTTCCTTTGCTTCTTTTTTTTGCTTGGAAGACAGAGAAAAATTAAAGCCTGCTTCTGACTGCATAGAACTTTATAGAAGCAATGTGTTTTTAACCTGATTTCTGTTAAATAATTTATTTTCCAAGTCCTCTGTGGCTTATATGTGAATTTATCTTATATAATAGTTCAATAAAGTACATAGACATAAGATATATGAGATGAAGAGCTTTTCTAATTATCAGCAGTAATTAGCTAGAAAATATCCAGTTAAAAGGTATATCTTATATAATGATAAAAACAGAATAGCCATTTCTAGAAATAATTCTGGTAAGAAATTGCTGAAACTCACTTAAAATAAATTGGAAAGCTATTTTTGAGAGATACCATGGACAATGTAAATAAATGGAGAACTATATTACATTTCTGAGTGGGGAGAAGGGTGTTATCAGTCAGCTTGGGCTTCCGTAACAAAACACATAGTCTGGGTAGCTTAAACAACAGAAATTTATTTTCTTGAAGTTCTAGGTTCTGGACCAAGGTGCCAGTAAGTTTAGTTTCTGGAGAAGCCTCTTCCCTTGGCTTGTAGACCCCCACCTTCTAGCTGTGCCTTTACATGGATTTCCCTCTGTATGCTCACAGAGAGAGATTTCTTGTGTCTTTTCTTCTTATATGATGGCAACAGCAGCCTTGTGGGATTAGAACCCCACTCTTAGGGGCGCCTGGGTGGCTCAGTTGGTTAAGCGGCTGCTTTCAGCTCAGGTCATGATCCTGGAGACCCGGGGTCAAGTACCACATCAGGATTCCTGCTCAACGGGAAGCCTACTTCTCCCTCTCTCAGTCCCTCTGCTTGTGTTCTCTCTCTAGCTGTATTTCTCTCTGTCAAATAAATAAATAAAATCTTAAAAAAAAAAAGGAACCCCACTCTTAGGACCTTGTTAACCTTAATTACATCCCTAAAGGCCTTATGTCCAAACACAGTCCCATCAGGGGTTAGAGTTTCAACATATGAATTTTGAGGGGACACAATTCAGTTCAAGCAGAAGGAAAATGTGAAGATGTTGGCTCTGGCCAAATCCATGAATTTCCAATTAAAATACTAATAAGAATTTTGTGTGTTTGGCAGGGTTGTAGAACTTCAAAAAAAGTTACTCTTCCCTTTAACCAAAATGAGAAATACTTCACCATAAATGAATAAAAAAGATAAATGAGGGTAGGGTGAGTTTGGGGAGATTATTCACACTATGTATTGAAAATATTATAAAGTGTCATAAATTAAAAATATACAAATGGGCTGAGATTAGCCTCTCAGTAGAACAGAATAACTATCCCTGAATATCCACTTTTAAAAAATGTATAAATATATTTATATATTATATATTATTACATTATATGTAATATACATTAATTATATGTTTACAATATTTATATATATACAATGTAATATATAAAGTATACATTATATATTTACAAACTTATATATAAACATATATATTATATAGTGAAATATATATTTCTGTGTCTATATTTATAAAATATACACATACATCTTTAGGAAAAAAGTTTATATTTGTGTGTGTGTATGTGTATGTGATAAATAATGCTAGAAAAAATGGCAATTGAGGAAAAATTCCTTCCTTCACATCATAATCAAAAAAATTCCAGATATATAATACTTAAATCAAATCATAGAAAGATAAAATGCAAGTGAATATTTATCTAACCTTTGATGGTGCCAGTACTTTGTACCCTCAGAAGTAATGGGGGCACCTGGGTGGCTCAGTTTGTTGAGCGGCTGCTTTCAGCTCAGGTCATGATCCCAGAGACCCGGGATCGAGCCCCACATCGGGCTCCCTGCTCGGCGGGAAGCCTGCTTCTCCCTCTCTCACTCCCCCTGCTTGTGTTCCCTCTCTGACTGTGTTTCTCTCTGTCAAATAAATAAATAAAATCTTTTAAAAAAAAACAGAAGTAATGGCAGTAAAAATATATGGAAAATACATGTTAGTAGATAAAAGTAAAAAATTCTGCCAGTTCAAAAAGGAGAAATAAAAAATAATAAAAAATGTTTGTTGCCTCTTTGAAAGATGTCATGGCAGCATGTGAGGAAACATCTTGATTTATAGTCAGGGCACTCCCTTTGCATTGGCCAGATGCCATGTGATTACTGATGCTCTCTCTTCCTGAATTATGTAAAATACATATGGATGCAAGGGAATGTGTGTGTGTGTGTGTGTGTGTGTGTGCGCGCATGTGTGTGTGTGTGTGTGTGTGTGTGTGTGTGTAGAATTTGCTCTTTAAACAGCATGCTCACATGTAATTTCTGTTGCCAGACTGCTTTGAGGACCACCATGTCTTACCTACACTGTGAGTGTCAGGCTAGGAAGATCAGGACCTGGGTGGGGTGTGAGCCCACCTAACAAACACCAGGTCTGTGTTCTTCTATGACGTGTGTTGGTGTTGCTACAACTCTTTTCTGTCCCATCATCTCACTTCCACTGTCTCCTCAAGCCCTTTGAACTTTACCCCCTCAACTCAGTTCTTTTCTTACACTTTCCTGCTGGAATGACTGGTCCTACGAGATAAGCCGGTCCTCTATCCTGGACACAGAGGAGAGGGAGGACTCTCACCACTATGCTATGTCACTTTTTCTGCTCTTTTCTTCATGGATGGGGGCAGGAAGGGAGCTGTGGGGTGATGCAAATTAAGAGTAAAATGAAAACGAGTTTGGCAACAAGTTCAAAGTGGGCTCCCAAGCGAAAGCCAAAGGGCTAACATCCTTCCTATATAAACGTTTGGCAAGACTCAGCAAAAAGAGCACCAAACTTTGAAGGATGAACCGGTGATAGACATGAGCAAGCAAGATTCCAAAAAAACCAGGGATACTCAGCAAGCATACATTCAAGACAGCTTGGGTTAAAATTCTGCCACTTCCTCTTGTTACCTGGGTATCTTTGGGCAAGTTAGTTAATCTTTCTATTTCTCAGTTTCCTCATCTGTAAAATGGGGATGATGATGGTACAAATATTAACAATACTAATAATAGTATCTACATCACATGGTTGTTTCAAGTACCAAGTGATTTTATAAATGTAAAGCTCTTAGACTATTCCTGGCACATTCACTATTTAAGCAATATAGACAATGATGATTATTATCTTATTTGAAATGTAAAAATGCTAAGTAGAAAAACAATGGATAGAAATTTTCTATTAAATCAGAAAAAAATAGAAACAATGAAGGCTGGTAACATTAGCAGTCTCACACAAGGGTAGGATTTAAAATATATTTCATGAGGAGGGGTCAAGATGGCGGAAGGCCAGGTGACCGCATTTCAGGGAGTTCCCTGAAGAGAGCTGAATTCCAACAAAAAAACCACTACAAGACCACCGTGAACACCCATGAAACCAGCCTGAAATGTGATATTTCCCACTTCTGGACCGCCATGAGAGACAAAGAACATCGGCAAAAAGGTAGAAACAAATTGGAGGGTCTGGAG
>PITA01010538.1:0-71296 GCA_004023965.1 Spilogale gracilis
GCCTCTTCTGCAGGGGCCTCTTCAGCTCCTAGAGACTGAACTTCAGGAGACATCTCAGCTGGTGAAGGCTGAAATTCAGCTGGAGCCTCTTCAGAGGGGGCCTCCTTGGCTGGTAGAGGTTGAACTTCAGCTGGGGCCTCTTCAGAAGGGGCCTCCTTGGCTGGTGGAGGTTGAACTTCAGCTGGAGCCTCTTCTGCAAAGTCCTCTTCAGCTGGTGTAGACCAAACTTCAGCTAGGTCCTCTTCTGCAAGGGTCTCTTCAGCTTGTAGAGACTGAACTTCAGGAGACATCTCAGCTGATGAAGGCTGAAATTCAGCTGGAGCCTCTTCTGCAGGGCCCTCTTTGGCTGGTGTAGACCAAACTTCAGCTAGGGCTTCTTCTGCTGGGGCCTCCAGAGCTGGTGAAAGCTGAAGTTCTGGGGCCTCTTGTGTAGGAGGCTCTTCAGCTGATTGAGTCTGAACTTCAACATAAGCCTCTTCATCAGGGATAGACTCTTCTTTAGCATGGGCCTCTTCTGTAGGAGTCTCCTCAGCTAAGGAAAGTTGTACCTCAATGGGAGCTTCTTCAACTTTTGGAGACTGAATTTCAACAGGAGGCCCTTCTGAAAGAGCCTCTTCACCCATGGTGGGCTCTACTTTAACAGGGCCCTTTTCTTCTGAAGGTTCTTCAATTGGTGGAGGCTGAAGTTCAGAGAGTAAGTCTTCTGTAGTAGTTTCCTCAGCTGGCAGAAATTGCATTTCATTAGAGATATCTTCTGCAGTGAAAGGCTGTACTTCACCTAGAACATATTGCTCATCTTCTGAAAGTTCCACAGAACCTTTTTCACTTTGTTGACTAAATGGAAATCTGTTTATATTCATCTGCCCAATTTTTTCATCTTTACTTGTTGAGGGTTGCAACTCAGGATGTTCACTAAGGAAAATCTTCCCTGAGGATTTACGTTTCTGCACAACTTCATTTGACTTTGAAAAAGAGCTATCTGGCCTGCCAATAACCACTATTTCTGTTTCACTAAAGTATGTCTGCTGTGCCTTGTCCACTGTTTCTTTTTGAGGAATGTTCATCATTGTCCAGTCTCCAGTACAACTGGTCTGCTGAGATCTGTCTATTTTGAATTGAACTGAATGTCTGCTTGATGGAATTTCTACTTCCTGAACACTCTCTGGAACACTCTCTTCTTCTCCAACAGCAGTTGGCTTTTCTTCAGGTACCAATGTTTCACCAACTAACTTGATTTCTTCTTTTTTCTCTTCTACAGTAGCATCTGTTTGCAGAGATTTATCAGTCATATCCTGTACATGCTTTCTCTTCGTCCAAGTTTGCTGAAGTTGAGAAGATACTCTGAGAGACTCATAGTTGACTTTGCTTCCAGGAATATTACCAAAACTATGGGTAGCTTTAGGGCCACATGGTTGTGATACAGGCAAATGTTTCTTTTTCTCTGTCACTTCAGTCTGCTGAGATTTGTCTACCATTGGTTGGCTGGGTCGTCTTCTCTTTCTAATTTCTTGCCTGCCTGCTGAGATAGGCGGATCTGGCTCATCACTTTCTTCCATTTCTAAAACTGGTGACTTTCAAACATATTAATGTCCAAGTAATAAATAATCAAGAATCACAAATGTACCAGACAGGTAAGCCTTTGCTTTTCTTCATTAAGTGTTGTTCTATTGAATTACCTTAGAAAAAATTCATAAATTATTGCATTCTGTCCTGCACTCTTGTTGGATCCCACCTTACTCAGTAAGCATCTTTCTTGTTTAGTCTCTCATGTGACTCTCACTTCTAGAAGTATCCCTTAAAGGTCTATGACCTCACAGTCAATTCTCCCTACAAGGTTCCATTGGTGGTATTCCAAGCACATTTTAACATGGTGTAAACACTCAGACAGTGGCGGCAAGTGAGATAGCTACTGTTTGAAATATCAAGTTGAAAAATCATTTGTCTGTCAGAAAAACACTAAGTAAACTCCAGTAATGCTGATTTCCAATAGTTGAAAGATGCTTTTCAACTTTCAATTCTGTCATTTTCATCTGACTATCAAAGTCGGTTATATTGCAGACCTCAGAATGCTGCAGCCTATTTCAATTGTTGGAGAAAACAACTGATACATGTTTGTGGCAATATTCTACCGAAATGTATACTTACATGGATCATCTAGGTGGCTCAGATGGTTAAGTATTTGCCTTTAGCTCAGGTTGTGATCTCTAGGTCCTGGGATTGAGCCTCACATCGGGCTCCCTGCTCAGTGGGGGGTCTGCATCTCCCTCTCCCTCTGCCTCTCCCCCTGTTTGTGCACTCCCTCTCTCTCTCAAATAAATGAATAAACTCTTTACAAAAATGTATACATACATGATTTAGAAGAAAATGAATTTTGTTTGAAAAACTTGAGTTCTGAGGTCCATTCCATTTGAACTCCATTCCTATGTCCTTAGCTCTCAGTAACTACAAGAGCCTATTTATATATATATATATATATATATATATATACACACACACACACACACACACACACACACACACACACACACAGGTACATATTTGCATTTTCAAACAATCTGAGATACTTTCATTTTCAACTATTTCAGAAAATAGTTCCACCCAAAGTTTGCCGAATAAAAGAATGTTAAGTCTAAAGATATGTAAAGTGAAATAAAATGTTTTTTTAAATATGTAAGCAACTGAATAACCACGGAGGAATAAATTCCCCAATTAAGATAAAAACTATAAACTGAAGCCTTGTAATAGAGGAAACCCAGTTAAGCAAATGACAAATGATATTATAACTGATTAGGAATGTAAATAAAACTGACTTACACATCACACCAAAGTTTACCAGCAAGATGAAAACTTATCAAAAGATGTGCAAAAACACACTACTTTGGTCTACAGAAAGTTAAAGGGAAGAAAACAGAATTAAAGAATCACAGAGTCACAGAGTCACAAAGACAAATTTATCTAAACCATTATTATGGCTTGATTAACCTAGAAATATTTTTAAATTTCTTTATGCCCCTAGGAAATATAAAAATGTCATTGAATAATGACCCTTGTTTGACATGCATTAGTCATAATTGTAGTTAGGTCATCTTAGCCAAATAAATTAACACTTTTCACATACTTTGACTGAGTCCCTAAAACACCCTTAGTTTTTTGGCAGGGATCAATGAATAGTTGTTCAGTGTAATTGGGCAAAAGTGTTAAAAACCATGCTGTTTGTCCTACATCTCAGCTTGCTCTGTTTTAATTTTTGTCCATTCTGCTCCAGTATATTCTATCTAAGAATTAATAAAGTGAAGTATAACAATAGTCATTTTGCAAAAGAACCGAAATAGGTTTTCATCAGACCTGCTCTAGTTTGAAAATCAGGTTGTTTATCAACCACTTTGTTGTCTGTTGTTCTCAGTTGCATCTGTCACACATTACATACGTCTTTTGTAATTAAGTTTCTGAAATTTTATAGAGTATCTTTAAAGTCCATTTTGGATTGATTTATAACAAGAAATAAATGTGAAAACTAACATGGTATTAAGTGGGTTATGCAATTGAATGTACTGGATTAATTTTGCTTCCTCAACTTAAGTAAGATTTTACCAAATCTCCCATAGACATAAATTGAATTTTCAATATCAGTAAGAATTTCAGTTTCTAGTTATTTGATATTTATTTCCCCCAAGAAATAATAAATAATTTGATCATTCTTAATTATAAACTAACTTATTTTACTAAACTGCTTTTTTCACTAGCTTATTTTTAGAGGCAAAGTAGCATGCCTAAATAATCAATTAAAAATTTACTTGAGATACCAAGTGGAGTTACAAGGGATTTCATAGAGAAGTTTCTCATCACATTTCTTGAATCCACAAATGCTCCTTTTTCCTGCTGATCTACCAACCAATTAATTATTATTCAACCTATCTTGACAATTTAGGGTTTGGTGTGTTAACTCTTTGTTCTAGAAATCTCACATGATTACATTTTCTCCCATTTACTTGGTTCACATCTGTATGGATTGAATTGTGTATCCCAAAAAGATGTGTTGGGCACTGTGACTGTGACCTTATTTGGTGAAAGGATCTTTGTAAATGTAATCAGGTCAAGTCATCCTTATAAAATGACAGGAGTAAGACACAGAGGGAAGACATCTATGTGAAGATGGAGGCAGAGATTTGTGTTATGCTGCCATAATGCAAGGAATACCTAGGGCTACCAGAAGTTAACAGAAGCAGTGAGGAATTCTCTCCTACGGGCTTCAGAGGGAGCATGGCCCTGCCAATGATTTGGGACTTCAAGCCTCTAGAACTGTGAGAGAATAAAGTTCTGTTATTTTAACCTAGTGTGTGGAACTTTCTTATAGCATCTCTAGGAAACTAATACAAGTTTCTTTCAGAACCTCATATTTCTGATTTCTTCTTGGAATCCTGCACTTCTGACTCTTTCTCAATCTCTACGGCTAGTTTTTTTTATTTCTAATTCAGGTATGATATTTGGTTTCACACAATGTTTGACTCATTTCCATAATCATAAAACTAGAGGAATATGCTGAAAGGCTTCCATGTGATGATTTGCATTTAATGTTAGCATAAACAAATTTGCCAAGTAGCACTTAATTTCATTTTTTATTATAATAACTTGGAAAGCTTTCATTTAGAGGTGGTAGAGATGTTTCAAATCAATGTAAATCAAATATCTAAACTGTGACCTATATTGCTTTGTTCTAAGTCAGTAGATCAAATAAGGTGAAGTCTGAAAAATGCCCATTGGGTATAATAACTATAAGATTGTTGGTAATTTTCGTAAGAACAATTTCAGTGGAATGGTGGGGTTAGATGACATAAAATTCTAATATCTCTGTGAATTAAAAATAAAATTAAAGTGCAATGAAATATAGGAAAAAATAAGTGCAAAATATCACATAGACAGCTATTTTTAATATACTAAAATATTTTAGAAATCAGTGTAAAAAATAGAAAAATTAACAAAGGACATGGATAGAAAATTTATAGAAGAAAAGTATGTGAACAATAAATATATAAAAGAGATCAAGTTCCCTTCTAAAATAAAATTTAAAATATCAGTATAACATTAGCAAAGACTTATTTTAAAGTTAATTCCCCACCAAAAGTGAGAGTATTATTAAATGAATATCTTCCTACATTACTGGCTAAAGTTTGAATGGATATAAACTTTATTCTGGATAATTTGAAAGCAAATATCCAATGTCTCTAAAATGTGCATACCATTTGCTCCCAATTCTACTTCCAATTCTACTTAATTTTGGGGAATTAATACTATCTCAAAAAATATTTGTTGAGTTCTATGTATTCTAATGAGAGTTGACAGGTATTAGGAAAACAAGAACACGAAAAGATATTGCTTCCTATCCTTGTGAGTCTCACAATCCATTGGGAGAAACTGAATAAACAAATATAAAAATTGTGGGAAATATGGTTAAGTAGTGAAGAGAAAATATATTTTATCTGGAGTCATAGGACCAAAAGGGGTTTATAGGAGAAAACATCTAATTAAGAAAGCATACAAGGGAATACAGTAGAAAGAAAATTCTAGAAACTGGAAGAAAAACCTGCTGTGGCAAGAGGAAAGTCTAAGTGAGCAAAGGAAATCATTCATTAAATGTACTGGAAGAAGTAGAGAGGGGATTGATGATGCAATGACTTGCAAACTCTAAGAAGTATTGTTACTTTGGATCTAAAAATTATAAATATTTATGCAACCAACATCAGAATACCTAAGTATATAAAGTAAATATTAAGAGATCTGAAGGGACAAGTAGACAACAATACAATAAAAGGAAAGTACTCGATTATTCCAATTTCATTAATGAATAGATAATCCAGGTAGAAAATTAATAAAGAAACTTGGACTTGAAATATACCTTAGATCTGATGGACCTCACAGACACATATAGAATATTCCTTCCAACATCAAGAAAGTAAACATCATTCTCTAGCACAGGCAAAATATTCTTCAGAATAGATTATATGTTATCTGACAAAACAAGTTTTTAAAACATTTGAGAAAACTGAAATCATAGCAAATATCTCTGCTAATCATAATAGTATGAAATTAGAAATCAGTTACAAGAAAACAACAGGAAAATTCACAAAAATATATGAATGTTAGTCAACATACTGCTGAACAGTGAAAAAAGAAATACTGGTGAAAAAAGAAATCAAAAGAAAAATAAAAATATCTTGAGACAAATGAAATGGAAACAGCTTAGCAAAACTAATACAATGAAGACAATGTAGTTCGAAAAGGGAAGTTTATTTTAAATAATTTTAAAATTATTTTTAGAAAGGAAGATCATTTTAAGAAAGGAAGATCTCAAATAAATTACTTCATACGTTAAGGAACCAAAAAAAGAACAACAAACTAAATATAAAGATAGAAGAAAAAATAAAATAGCAAAGATCAAAGCAGAAATAAATGAAATACAAACTAGAAAGACAATAGAAAAGATTAATGAAATGGAGGTAATTTTTTTCAGAAGATAAAGTTGACAAATGGGTAACTAGACTAAGAAAAAAGAGAGAGGACCAAAATAAAATTAGAAATAAAATAAGAGACATTACAACTGTTGCATAGAAATGTTATGGACCATAAAAGGCTACTATGAATAATTATACACCAATAAATTGGATAACTTAAGGAAATGAATACATTCCTAGAAAATTAGAACCTACTAAGACTGAATCATGAAGAAATAGAAAATGTGAACAGAACAAAAGTAAGGAGATTAATCAGTAATCAAAAACTGCCTAAAAAGAAAACCCTGGCTTTGGACACAGAAACAAACTGAGGGACTTGGAGGGAGGGGGGTGGGGGGATGGGAGAGCCTGGTGGTGGGTACTGAGGGCACCTATTGCATGGAGCACTGGGTGTGGGGAATGGGGAATGAATCTTGGAACACTGGGGAAAAAAATTTAAGTAACAATAAAACAAAACAAAACAAAACAAAAAAACAAACAAAAAAACCCCCTGGCTTCACTAGTGAATTCTACTAAACATTTAAAGGACAATTAATGCAAAAGCTCTCAAACTCCTCCAAAAAATTAAAGAGAAACAATTCCAAATTCATTTTATGAAGCCAGCATCACCCTGGCGCCAAAGTCTGACAAGGACTTTATAAGAAATAAAAATTGCAAGGCAATATCTCTGATAAATATACATGCAAAAATTCTCAACCAAATGTTAGCAAACTAAATTCAACAAACCATTAAAAGTTCATGTTCATGTGAGATTTATCTCTGGGATGCAAGGGTACTTCAACATATACAAATCCATGAATGTGATACACCACATTAATAAAATAAAGGACAAATTACATAATTATCTCAATATGCAGAAAAGTACTTGACCAAATTTAAACATCCTTTTATGGTAAAAACATTCAATAAATTAGGTATAGATAGAAAGTACCTCAATATTATAAACTATATACAACTAGGCCACAGCTAACAACATCATGCTTAATAATGAAAAGTTGAAGCTATTCTTCTGAGATGAGGAAAAAGATAAGCATGCCCACTATCACCACTTCTATACAACATATTACTAGGAGTACTGACAAGAATCATTAGGCAAGATAAAGAAATGAAAGGCATCCAAAGCAGAAAGGAATAATTAAAATTGTCTCTGCATATAACATGGTATTCTATATAGAAAACCCAAAAGATTCTACTAAAAATATAAAAACAAACAACAAAACAAAAAACAAAAAAAAAAAACCCTGTTAGAATAAACACATTCAATAAAATAGCAAAACCAACATACAAAAACCAGTTTCATTCCTATATACTAATGACAAATTCTCAAAAAGATAAATTAAGGAGAAGCCCCCCCTTTTACAATAGTATGAAAAATAAATACTTAGAAACACATTTAACCAAGGAGGTAAGAGATCTGGACACTCAAAATTATAAGACTCTGGTGGAAAAAAATTGAAGACAAAAATAAATGCAAAGATAGTCCATTTTCATAGATTGAGGAATTAATATTGTTAAAATGCCCATGCTGCCCAATCTATATATAGATTCAATATAATTTCTTCCAAAATTCCATAGCATTTTCACAAAAATGGAAAAAAAAACACTTAAAATTCATATAGCCAAAGCAATTTTGACAAAGAAGAACAAAGATGAAGGTATTGTGCTTCCTGATTTCAAACTATACTATACAGCTACAATAATTAAACAATGTAAGGCTGGCATTAAAAAAGATACACGGGGGTGGGGGCTGTGTAGCTCAGTTGGTTAAGTGTCTGACTCTTGTTTTCAGCTCAAGTCACGACCTCAGGGCTCTGAGAGTGAGCCCCACATTGGGCTCTGCACTGAGTATGGAACTGGCTTAAAATTCTCTCTCTCCCTCTCTCTCTGCTCCTCCCCACCCACTCTCTCTTAAAAATTTTTTTAAAAAATTAAAAATTAAACAGATACATAAATAAATGGAATAGAATAGAAAGCCAAGAAATAAGCCCACAAATTATCAATTAATTTTTGACAAAGGTCAAAGCACACAATAGGCAAAGGATAGTGTCCTTAATAAGTGGTATTGAGTGTAAGTGGATATTCACATGAAAATAAATTGGACTCCTATCTTATAAATATTACACCCACAAAAATTAATCTGAAATGGATTGGGGCCCCTGGGTGGCTTAGTCATTAAGTGTCTGCCCTCAGCTCAGGTCATGGTTCTAGAGTCCCGGATCACGCCCCACATAGGGCTCCCTGCTTGGCGGGAAGCCTACTTCTCCTTCTCTCACTCCTCCTGCTTGTGTTCCCTCTCTAGTATGTTTCTTTCTGTCAAATAAATAAATAAAATCTTTAAAAAAAAAACTTGAAATGTATTAAAAATGAACATAAGACCTATCACTATAAAGGTCCTTAAAAAAAAAAAGATAAGTTCTTTGACATGGGTTTGCCAATGATTTTTTGGGGGGGTTGACACCAAAAGCACAGGCAATGGAAGTAAAAATAAACAAATGGAACTATATCAAATTTAAAAAGCTTCTGCACAAGAAAAGGAACCATCAACAAAATGAAAGGCAACCTATGGAATAGTAGAAAATATCTGCAGACAATTTATACAATAAGGGATTAATATCTAAATTATATAAAGAACTAATAACAACTCAATAGCAAGAAGAAGAGAAGAAGAAAGAAGAAGAAGAAGAAGAAGAAGAAGAAGAAGAAGAAGAAGAAGAAGAAGAAGAAGGCTACAATAAACAATGAAAAAATGAGCAAAGAACCTGAATAGAAATTTTTCCAAAGAAGACAAAAAATGATCAATAGGTTTATGCAAAGGTTCTCAACATCACTAATCATCAGGAGAAAGCAAATCAAAACAGTGAAATATTACTTCACCTGTGTTAGGATGTCTATTATCAAAAAGGTAGGGGCACCTGGATGGCTCACTCTCTTAAGTGACTGCTTTCAGCTCAGGTTATAATCCCAGGGTCCTGGGATCAAGCCCTACATTGGGCTCCCTGCTCAGCAGAGAGTCTGCTTCTCCCTCTCCCTCTGCCTGCTTCTCCGCCTACTTGTGCTCTCTATTTCTCTGTCAAATAAATAAATAAAATCTTTAAAAAAAAAGGTAGCAAATGCTGGTGAGAATATAGAGAAGGAACTCTCATATACTGATGGGAATGTAAACTGACATAGCCATTATAAAAACAGTATAGCGTTTTCTCAAGAAATTAAAAATATAACTACCATAGAATCCATTAATCTCATTTCTGGGTATATACCCAAAGTAAATTAAATCACTTTATCTTGAAGAGATATCTACATTCCTATGTTCATTTCAACATTATTCACAATAGCTAAGATATGGGGAAAGCCTAAGTGTCCATCACTATGTAAAAGAAAAGTGTGTGCATGTATGTATCTACGTGTACATATGTGCACGTGCACACGTGCGTGTGTGTGTGTGTGTGTGTGATGGTATATATTATTCAGATGTAAAAAAAAGAAAGAAGAAAGAAGAAGAAAAAAAAGAAAGAAAAAGAAGAAAGAAAAGAAAGAAAGAAAGAAAGAAAGAAAGAAAGAAAGAAAGAAAGAAAGAAATCCTGCCATTTGTGAAAACATGAATAAACTTGGAGGGCATAATAAATGAAGTAAACTAAACATGGAAAAAGAAAGACTGTAAGGTATCATTTATATATGGAATAAAAAAAAAGTTTGAACTCATGTAAGAGAGTAGAGTGATATTTACCAGGGGCTGGGTGGTTGGAATATTGGGGAGGTGTTGGTAAAAGGATACAAACTTTTAGTTTTAAGATGAATAAAGTCTAAGGATCTAAGCTATAGTCATGGTGACTATAGCTGATAATACCACACTGTTTAATTGAAATTTGCTAAGAGAATGGATGTTGAGCATTCTCACCTGAAATAATTTAAAAATTAGGAAGTTCTTCCAGGATGGCAAAGTAGGAGGACACTAAGCTCAACTTGTCACAGGGATAAAGCTACATGACACTTACATCAGTATAAATAAGCGAGGAAATGGTCCACAGACTCGCAGAACAAACTTCACAACTAAAGGTAGAGAAGAAACCACATTGAAGCGGGTAGGAAAGGTGGAGACATCATATGGAGCTAAATGGGCCATGAGCCAACCATGAGAGGGAGGGATCAACGGGCACATAGAAGGGAAAGAAACAGACTCCTGCACTGGGGAGGCCATTTGGAGAAGACAGATCCCTATAGCATTTGGCTTTGAAAACCAAAGGGGTCAAATTTCCTGAATTCTTACAATCAGCAGCCTGGAACTTAAAAACAGCTGGCTGGCCTCTGGGAGAGCTTGGAAAGTGATAGGAAGCTGAATCTCTGCTGTTAAAGAGACAGCATGATACACAGACTGCAGAGATAAAGCACAGATGCAACAGTTCAAAAAACACCTGGGGCATACAGGAAGGAGAATTATTTACTGAACTCATAATGTGTCCAGGGAGAGTATCCACAAGGGAAGTTCTCTGAGGGAATTCTCAGGAACAAAAGAGCCAGCAGGCACCATTTCCCTCTCCCAGCTCCCCAACATAAACATGGCCACCTGAGAGAGCCACCTCCAGAACAACATTCACTACCTAACATGTTTATACCAAGTCCTGCCTCCCCACCCCAGGCATTGGTAGATCTGCTGTTCCTAGTCACAATTCCCTCTTCCCAGCACTGCAGGTCCCCTACCAGGAACATCAAAGCAAACCTTGCCAACAAAGCATCTACCGGCCCACACAGTGTACAGGGCCTTGGTCCCCATTGCAGGGGTGGCAGAAGTAGTGGTGGAGACAGCAACTCTCATTTCACAAGCAGACTGGTGTACACCTTGTTAAAACTGTGTGCCCCATCCAAGCAGCCCCACTCCCTCTACTACACTCTTAGCTAGAGTCCATTCAAACCAGGATCACAAGCTTAACAGTGTGCAAGCAGCCTTGATTGGGAACATCACCACTCCAAAGTGAATCCTACGCTGGAATGAGAGAAGATAACCCCACACAGCAGCCAGATGGCAGCCCCAGCCAGCTGCTGGGGGAAGACAATTGGTCTGATTGCAGGTCTTGCCTACTAATAAAAACTTCTCAGTGAACAACACAAGGAAAGTATTGTGAAGTTTGGGGCTATGATTGCACCTCTGGCAAATGCCTGGTCTGACTCAACTCAAGCCCAGACTAGTCCACTAATACCAAAGAAACCAAACATTGCCCACAATAGGTAAAGAGAGCCACTGTAGATGAATGGACTGAAAGAAAAAACAGCCCAGGCAAAACATCAGGGTATGTCCAACACATATAGGAGACACTCCTGAAGTCCAGCTTCTGGTGAACAAGGGACACTGCACTGCTTGGCACAACAGGACATATTCTTCATAAGGCCATTACTTTCAGGAGCAAGAGACATTGCACACTTTGCTAACACACAAAAATAGACACAGGAGTTAGACAAAATGAGAAGACAGAGAAATACATCCCAAATGAAAGAACAACTCCAAACCATAGCAAGAGACCTAAGTATTTTAAAATGGATAAAGTAACATGCCTGCTAAAGAATTTAAAGTAATTATCATAAAAATACTGGACTTGAGAAAAAAGTGGAGGACATTTGTGAGAACTTTGACAAAGAGATAAAAAAGAACCAGAGACGAAGAATATAGTACATGAAATTAAAAATACACTAGATGGGGAAAGTCAAAGATGGCAAAGGAGTAGGAGACCTTAGTTTTATCTAGTCCTAGAATTCAGTTAGATAGATATCAAATGATTCTGAACTTCCTGTGAACTCAACCAGAGATGAAAGAAAAGAACAGCTGCAAATTTATGAATAGAAAAGTGACCACTTTCTGCAAGGTAGGATGTGCAGAGAAGTGAATTGAGGTAATATTGGGTAAGATAGACTTGGCGGGGGGACTCCAACAGCCAGCTACCAGCAGGTGATATAGCAGCGGAGCATAAAATTGGAACTTTTAGAAATCTGCTCCAGTGAAGGACATCACTTACGCTGCTAAGTGGTGGCAGAACCTTAGCTGAGACAGTGTGGTCTCAGGATCCTCAGGGTCACAGGAAGACCAGAGTGCCTGGGTATGTCAAAGCTTCCAGGCATCAGACTGGAAAAGCCAGCTCCAAAGAGTAAGCCCAGGAATGAGCTCTCAGCTCAGGTTGCCATAAACCACAAACTTCAGCACAGTTGGGCCTCTGTTCAGAAAGCAGGAACCCAAAAAGCAGCAAGGGGAGACGACCCCCTTTTCTAGCCTCAGAGGTGTAGCATGGGAGCATGTCACAGGAGTATTTAGAGTTTGGAGACTCAAAACATGGTCATGTGCCTGAGATAGAAACATTTAATCACACTGGTTGAGCACAGAGTGCAGCCAGAGATCAGGGAGACAGGAGTGATTAATTGCTTTTCTCTGAAGGCTCTCTGAGGAGTGGGGCCCCAAGCTTTCATCTCTGGAGTCAAGAGATTGAGAAGCTGCCATTTTCATTATCATTTTCTAAAGCTGTGGAAAGGGTGTGGAAAGCCCTCACCAAAGGTCAAAAGCCACACAGAGTAAAACAGAGCAGGTTACTTAGCCTGGCCCCCTGGCAAGGGCGGTTCAAATTCTACCTGGGACAACTACACTTGAGAACCAATGCAACAGGCCCCTCCCCAGAAGATCAACTAGAACATCCAGGCAAAACAAGTTTACTATTCAATGAGAACTGTTCCATTAAGTTTTACATATTTTTTTCCAAGTGTGTTCAGCAATACTAACTACAAACTTCTGGAAGGGTGAGAATTTGACTGATGCAGGTTTTGGGGGCTTACCAAGGTAGTGACTGGAGCAAAAAGAAAAATGGAACATAGGATTTAACTACAACCTAATGCCAGAGATAACAGAAAGTAAAGAGTGTAACTGAAATGTAGGAGAAAATAGAAGGGACTAAAATTCAATGAATAAGCATGTGGAAGCAAAGGAGTGAGATAATGGAAAAATAGGAATATATAGTGAGGAGTAGAATGGTATAATGTAAGACAAAAAAGGCAAAGTATTGTTGATTAAAATAAAACCAAGTATATGACTGGGGTAGAAATAAAATACACGTCTCTAAATTTGAGGAATTCCAGGAAATTGAGGTTAGATATTGAAATTAGACATTGAGGTAATGGAAGGTAATCCAGGACAGGGATAAGGAAAATGATTCCAAGGCTGAAGCCAGTGATTTTAGTGGAATCTGTAGAAATATCCAGGAAGTTGGTCAAGTGAAGGGACAAGAAGGAACAGACAGTGTCACAGCCTGTTAATATGAGATTTTAGTAAGTAAATATATTTTCTATAACAGTTAAGGGAAGAGCTGAAACAGTGGTGGACTCCTACTCCCCAGCCCAAAATGCTTGTGGTTTGAAGAAACAGAGTCTCAGTTAAAAGGGGTTGCAATGTGGGGCAATGAGCAACTGACTCAGTTTCAGCTCAGGTCCTGGTGTTGAGGGTCATGGTCTTGGGTTGTGGGATCAAGCCTTATAACAGGCTCCATGCTTGGTATGTAGTCTGCTTGTCCCTTCCCCTCTCTCTTAGTTAGTTAGTTAGTTAATTATTCTTTTAACAAAAGGGGTTATAAGGAATGCTGTATCTTCAGTTAAACATAAAGATAGATACAGCAGATGATCAATATATTAACAATATATGGAAGTTTCCGTGGGGGTTGGGGAAATGCCAAAAATAAAAGGATTAAACTGGACAGGATCAATGGAAGATTAGATTGAAATCAAAAGTATATGACCAAGCCTTAATTTTCCTCAGCTTGACTAAATTTGAGACAGGCATCTTTCTGTCTGAAGCTTCTGACCTTCATTTTCTTAGAACACTTTCTTTTGTGTGACTGTAAATTCTTTCCCTACCTCTTTGAATTGTAAATCCTTTTAAAAGCCTCTTACTAGTTTTCTAACTAAGGATTGTCTTTCTCAAGGATCTGGGAGCCATCCTCCTTAAATGTAATCCTTAAGGAAGATACTACCTCACCTCTGTCCCATTTTTGTGGGAGGGTAGTAGCCAAGCTTTGATGGGCAGAGGCACTTTTCTCCAAGTTGTCAAGATGGAAATCTTCTATCAAAGATTTTAAAAACACAGATGGCCTAAAATTCGCCCAACCCCAGTTTTTAAAATTTATTCTGTCCTGGAGCACCCGGGTGGCTCAATCAGTTAAGTGTCACTCTTGATTTTAGCTCATGTCATGATCACAGGGCCCTGTGATGGAGCCCTACATAGGGTTCTGCTCAGATACCTAAGGGTGTCTCCTGGAGATTCCCTCCCTCACCCTCTGCCCTTCCTTTCTTTCTCTCTCAAATAACTAGTACATAAGTCTTAAAAAAAAAAAAAAAAAAAAGGAAGAAAAAGTTATCCTACCATTTGTTTTAGTGCACTAGAGTTCAAACAATATTTTTTTGGTTTCTGTCCTCTATTATGATAGCATTAAATAAAGTCTTTCTTCCTGCTATTCATTCTGTACAATATTTTCCTCTGACAGAGTAAAAGAATAGATTATACAGAGAAAGTTCAGTATGGATAGTGGCCATACTTTACAAGGATGTAAAGCAGTGTGAGCTATTTTTACCACAATGTTCTAAAAACATCTTGGATTCCAAGATGCCTTATTTTAGTAAACCTTGTTTAATCAGAGGTAATTCAACTATTTTTGTTCCACTCTCCTTTCTATTAAGGGTTAATGGTAAAAAAAAAAAAAAAAAAGAAAAAGAAAAGAAAAGACAATGTGTATAGGGCAGGGTTACTTTTTTAAACATTATTTTTGTCATCATTACATCATTACTTCTATTATAGGAAACACCTAGAATGGTAAATAACAATAACTATGAGAGAGGGAAGTCATTGAGGGATGGGCTAAATGGATGGTAGATATTAAGGAAATTACTTGTTTCGATGAGCACTGGGTGTTGTATGGTAAGTGACGAATCACTAAATACTACACCTGAAACCAATTTTACCATGTATGTTAACTAACTAGAATTTAAACAAAAACTTGAAATAAAAAAAGGAAATAACTAGAAGAATGAGATAGATTACTTTTTCTGTGGCTGCTTTTGCAGTCCTTCACTATATAGTAAGATGACAAACAAGATAGATGATATAGACAGATGATAGATGATGATAGATGATTGATAGAAAGTTCCAGAATTATCGGTGAGTTATTACATATTCAGAATTTCTTAAAATACGATTAAATGAGAAACAATGCTCACGCTAATTACTCAGAAACATTCAAAAATATTTCACTATTTTCTGAATCTTCAAATTTTAAATTAATTATTCTGATGCCTTCTGTTTGTCATTCTAAATCTTCCCTTTAATCTTTTCCACCCTACATTGCACCCCAAAAGTCCAGTCCAAATGGAATATGGCAATGAGTAACTTTGCTTTTTTTTTTTTTTTTATTTTGGTTGGATTCATCAAATGAAGTACACTTCTCAGTAGATATGAAAGAGACAGAAGAGTGAGGTTCCTCCCCTTTCACTGAAGAGTTGGTTCAAACTATCAGTCTCTGCCAAAGGTCACAGTAGCAATAAAATCCTCTGTGCATAGCTTTCTCCATATACCTTTCTCCTCTCTCTCTCTCTCTCTCTCTCTCTCTCTCTCTCTCTCTCTCTCCTTTTCCTCTCTTCACAAAATCACTTTATCCTTTCCCTTTTCACCTACAGATAGTAATGTTACTAGTTCAGGGCACTCTATAATCCTCTGTGATGTCTCTCATACTCTGCCCAGACTTCTATGATTAGTCTCCTTATTAAATTCTCAAATTACCCAGAGTATTTCCCTGTGAGGAATGACACATATATCACATAAGCGGAGGCTGTTATACCATAAACCTTTGACCCTATTATATGGTATATGGTTTAAATTATAAGTCCCAATAATAAAAGTGTATGGTTTCCTCCAAAATACTCCTTTTTAAAAATATTTTAGGTAAATTGCACTGTTTCTTTCATATTATACCCAAGTTTAGCTAGAGAAATAAAGGAGTTGAGAAAATAACTTATGCCAGTTCTTCTTAATTCACCCATATGGGAAAACCAAGTAAAGTATTGGTTATATTATCATTTGAATTCTTAATAAGCAAACTACATTATAGAAGTCAGAAGGAGAGCTTTCTAATAACAACAGTTATCTTCCTTCTTCCCTTCCCTAGTCCTACTGCAATGATCCAGGAATTATCTTTTGGGATGAATATCATCTAGCAATGGAGAGAAATGTAGTAAGTCCTTTGAGGCCACAGAAGAGCTGCTACTGGGTCCCAGGTTAGTCTCTTTTGAAAAGAATATGAGTTACATAAAAAAAGAGTAGGATGAACACAAACTAGTCTCTCCCTGCAAACAGAGCTAAATTTTTAGAGGGTAATTTCTTCACCAGAAACGGGTTCTTCTCCTTGGTCCAACCCCCAAATTTATTTTTTTATTTAATGGAAAAAAATTTCTAACACAAAGGACAAAATCAGGCAGCAATTACTGGTAAATATAAGGTCTTAATATTCCTTTTTTTTTTAATCTAAGGATTTACAATTTTTCTACAGATTTAACATTTGGTCTTTTTCGCTCTTCTCCTGAAACAAATACAAAGAGAATTTAACAAAATCCCATATGTATGGGTAAGATCCAACATATATAAAATCATATATCAAGCTGGGTGGCTCAGTCAGTTAAGCAGCTGCTTTTGGCTCAGTTCATGATCCCAGGGTCCTGGAATCAAGCCTCGCATTGGGCTCCCTCCTCTGTGGAGAGCCTGCTCCTCCCTCTCTCTCTGCCACCTGTCATTCTGCCTACTGTGCTCTCTCTCTCTCTCTCTCTCTCTCTGTCAAATAAATAAATAGAATATTTTTTAAAAATCACATACTAAAATGAAATATAATAAACATTAAATCACCCTCCAGATCATGTCTAAATCTAAAATATCACCTCTCTAAATCTAGAGAATATATGTTAGTCAAATCCTATTAATAAAAATGTTCATACCCATGTGGGTAACTTATTGGGCTCCTCTTAACTTTAGTTTCTTCTTAGATAAATGATATATGAGCTTGTATAAAGAATTAATTATTCATATATAACAATTTAAATAAACTCTTTGAATGAAAATATTTAGTCTATCATTACTTTTTAAAACTTATTTAACATAGTTAAAATAGAGTATCATTTCAATAGAAATATGAAAAAGTACCCATAAGTTCTACTCTGAAATATTCTAATTATAAAGAGGCAGAAATTCTCAAGCAGGAAAAAAAAACTATTAAAAATCCAAATTCAGCATTTCGAAAGGCTATTAAAACTTCTTTATTACAAAAAGAAAACCAAAGTTTTTAAACATGCCAAGAAAAAAAATGCTTAGAAATATCCTCCAGGGACAAATTATGAACTTGCTGAGAAAGAACTTTAAAAGGATATGTCTCCCTTCTAACTACTCTGACTTTAGATCATGGATGACTACAGATCGTTTCCATAAATATACCACCAGAAGAGTCTCTAAAAAGAGTGTGAGTTAAGTCTACTTGTGAACCTATCTGTTGCCCTGTCCAGAAAAAAACTCTCTGCTTGCCTCTGTGTCCTACAAAATTCTTCACCTGAAGAGAAAGTGAAAGAAAAGCAGCTAGGACCAGAGTTTTTGCAATAGGATGGTAGGATCTGAGGTGTCGCTGTCTTTTACCCAAACCATGTCTGACCCTCTAAACTCAAATGCTCCTTGACTCTTTTGCTCATAGGAACAGAACTTCCCAATTAACTTCCAGAACTTGCTACCTTCAAAAAGCCTCATGGTGTCAAGTAGCTTTAAAAATCTTCACATAGGCTGTCCCTGAAAGCTTATGACCTAATAAGCACATAACAAGAGAGCATTAGAGCACTTGAGAAAAAAAAAATATCTTTGTGAAATAAAGACATTTGAAATAATGCTTTTTTTAAGAGCTGGGTTGAATGCGTAAAAAAAGTAAAAGTTCTAACTCATGAACAACATAATCCCCTGTATTGGATATGCTCAGCTTTTGCTGGAAGGTCAAAGCTCTCTGTGGACAATAGAGGCTACTGCACACACAAATGGAGCATAGCACATGAGTCTGGAGATTCATTCTGAAAATATGATTTCTCTGCTCTATCATTACAAGGCATTAAAACCCATGCACTATTCTCTGATGATAACACTGTTCCTAGCTACTTGGTACCAGAAGTTACACTGGAAATCACTGACAGAAATAAAAAGCAGACTGGGGAAATAGGATCCCTACCATCCTGAGTTTCAGCATGACATGACACTATATGGCATTCAGTGCAAGGGTAGAACTCTTTAAGCATAAAGCCCACAGAGCTCAAGAGAAAAATATGATGATGCATTTAGAAAAACTGGAAAGCATTCTTATCTCAACTCTAAATATAGGTTATCTGCTTCAATCATACAAACAAGCAGCTATACCACTACTCTTCTGCTCTGTATTCTATTGTTCTAGAAGAGCTATGTAAAACAATTTTTGCCAGTGGTGGCTTTAGAGTGATTGACCAAATCAATTAACAGAATTGAAACCAAAACAGATATTTAAAGTAAGCATGAAATCAAATCAAATATATTAGCACAAACTGAATACCAATGTGGCATCAAATAAGATAGAATCAAAATTTCTAAATTTCTAAAATTTGGATTGGATTCAGAAAAATTCAAATCAAAAATTATACACGTACCCATATGTGTATACACATACATACCTATATGATGGGTTAATTCTATATTCTACAATTCTATAAACACAATTCTATAATTCTATAAACATACATACACATGTATGTATAATTCTACACATATGTATGTATAATTCTATACACATACATACCTATATGATGGGTTAATTCTATGTATGTATAATTCTATAAACATACATACACATGTATGTACAATTCTATATACATACATACCTATATGATGGGTTAATTCTATATTCTATAATTCTATAAACACAATTCTATAACTCTATAAACACAATTCTATATTCTATAATTCTATAAACACAAAGATCTTTACCCTAACTCTGCTGCTGAAAACTTAGTAAGAGGCAAAGCAATTACATAAACAGAAAGGCAATCTAACATGCAACTATCCTTCAGAGAACAAAAACATTGAATTACTTAAATAATAAGCTTATATATGAAACCCAAAATTACTAGAACTGATAAATAAAATCAGTAAGTTGCAGGATACAAAATCAGTATTCAAAAAACTGTTCCATTTTTTAAATACTAAAAATGAAGTAGCCAAAAGAGGAAATAAGAAACAATCCTATTTACAATTGCACCAAAATAATAAAATGCACAGGAGTAAATATAACAAAGGAGGTCAAAGAAATGCACACTGAAAACTATAAAACATTGATGAAAAAAATTGAAGAGGACACAGAACACAGATAGAAAGATATACCAGACTCATGAATTGGGAGAACCAATACTGTGAAAATGTCCATACTACTGAAAGCTCTCTACAGATTTAATCCAATCCCTATAAAAAACAACAGTATTTTCACAGAACTAAAACAAACAATCCTAAAATTTGTATGGAACCATAAAAAAACCTCAAATACCCAAAGCAATGTTAAAAAAGAGGAACAAAACTGGAGGTCTCACAACCTGAAATTTCAAGATATGCTACAAGGCTGTAGTAATCAAAGTGGTATGGTACTGGCATAAAAATGGAAACATAGATCAATGGAACAGATAAGGGAACCCAGAAATAAGTCCACAATTATACAGTCAATTAATCTTACACAAAGGAGGCAAGAATATGCAATGCAGGGGAAAAAAAAAGCTCTCCTCAACAAATGGTACAGGGCAATCTGAACAACCACATGCAAAAGAATGAATCTGGACTGCTTTTTTACACCATACACAAACATAAACTCAAAATGAATTAAGGACCTAAATGTGATACCTGAAACAATAAAAATCCTAGAAGGGAGCACAGGTAGTAATTTCTCTGACATTAGCCATAGCAACATTTTTCTAGATATGCCATCTCAGGCAAGGGAAAAAAAGCAAAATTCAGCTATTGGGACTACACTGAAATTAAGATTCTGCACGGTAAAGGAAACAACCAAGAAAACTAAAAGACAACCTACTGAATGGGAGAAGATCTTTATAAATGGCATATCCAATAAAGGAAAAAAATGAAACAAGAGGAAACCAGAGAGGAAGACAGACCATAAGAGACTCTTAATCTTAGGAAACAAACTGAGGGCTACTGGATATAATATAATACATTATGTATTATGTATCCATAATACATAAAGACCTTATATAACTTAACACCCCCAAAAAACCCCAAATAATCCGATTAAAGACTGGGCAGAAGATATAGACCTTTCTCCAAAGAAAACATCCAGATGGCCAACAGACACATGAAGAGATGCTCGACTTCACTCAACATCAGGGAAATGCAAATGGAAACCACACTGATATATCATTTCACACCTGCCAGAATAGCTAAAATCAAAACCATAAGAAACAACAAGCGTCAGTGAGGATGTGCAGAAAAAGAAGTCCTCACGCACTGTTGGAAATAATGCAAACTGATACAGACACCATGGAAGACAGAATGGAGTTTCCTTAAAAAATTAAAACTAGAACTACCCTAGGATTCAATAATCACATTACTGGGTATTTACCCAAAGAATACAAAACACTAATTTTAAAAGATATATGCGCCCCTATGTTTAATTTAGCATTATTTACAATAACCAAATTATAGAAACAGTCCAAGTATCCATTGATCAGTGAATGGATAAAGAAGATGTAATATAATCCATTATATATATTATATATATAATATTCCATTATATAGTATATATAATATGCCATTATATATATAATTAGATATATATTATTTTTATATATAAATATATATAATTTTTTAAAAGGGGGTGCCTGGGTGATACAGTTACTTAAGCCCTTAACTCTTGCTTTCTGCTCAGGTTGTGATCTCAGGGTCCTGGTATTGAGCCTTGAATCATGCTCTGCATTCAGCAGAAGTCTGCTTAAGACTCTCTATCCTTCATGCAGCCACTCTGGAAAACAGTGTGGATGTTTCTTAAAAAGTTGAAAATAGAACTTCCCTATGACCCAGCAATTGTACTACTGGGTATTTACACCACAGATACAAAGGTAGGGAACTGAAGAGGCCCATGCACCCTAATGTTTATAGCAGCAATCTCCACAGTAGCCAAAACTATGCAAAAAGCCCAGATATCCATCGACAGATGAATGGATAAAGAAGATGTGGTATATTTTTTAAGGGAATATTACGCAGCAATCAAAAAATGATATCTTGCCATTTGCAATGACGTGGATGGAACTAGAGGGTATTATGCTAAGTGAAATAAGGCAATTATAGAAAGACAATTATCATATGATCTCACACATATGAGAAATTTAAGAAACAAGGCAGAGGATCCTAGGGGGAAAAAGGAAAAAATGAAACAAGAGGAAACAAGAGAGGAAGACAAACCATAAGAGACTCTTAATCTTAGGAAACAAACTAAGGGTTACTGGGGGGAGCGGGGCGGGTGGCTAGGTGATGGACATTGGGGAGAACATATGTGTTGTGGTGAGTACTGGGTGTTGTGTAAGACTGATGAATCACAGACCTGTACCCCTGAAACAAATAATGCATTATATGTTAATTTTAAAAAAAGAAAGAGACTGTCTCTCCCTCTCCCTCTGCCTCTCCCCCTGCTCTTTCTTTCTCTGAAATAAACAAATTTTTTTAAGATCTTATTTATTTGAGAGAGAGAGATCACAAGTAGGCAGAGAGGCAGGCAGAGAGAGAGGAGGAAGCAGGCTCCCTGCTGAGCAGAGAGCCCAATGCGGGCCTCGATCCCAGGACCCTGAGACCATGTCCTGAGCTAAAGGCAGAAGTTTAACCCCCTGAGCCACCCAGATGCCCCAAATATTTTAAAAATATTTTATTAATTTATTTGACACAGAGAGAGAGAGATCACAGGCAGGCAGAGAGAGAGAGGAGGAAGCAGGCTCCCTGCTGAGCAGAGAGCTTGATGTGGGGCTTGATCCCAGGACCCTGAGATCATGACCTGAGCCAAAAGCAGAGGCTTTAACTCACTGAGCCACCCAGGTGCCCCACCCCAAATCTTTTAAAAAATTATCCAAAAATACTCTAATATACTGAGACTTCTAATAATGTGTTTATACATACATTTAAAAATATTAAACCAAAATGTAAGCTTCTAACATATGAGTAAAAAATAGTAGACCCTAGGGTAAAAATAATTGCCAGACCAATTTCTTTTTTTTTTTCTTTTCTGAGAGCACTTTACCAGATTAAGCAGATATCCTCAATAATACTGAGTTGCATAATTACCAATACTGCCAATTTTTCTGAATGGTCATGAAATAAATTTTTGACCATTATTTACAACCGAGTAAATATCAGTGATAGCAGAATACCTGGTGGAACTTTAAAGAGTGCCAACATACTTGATAACTGGCAAAAAGAAAATTTCAAAGGCTATAGGGCTCTCTCAAACAAGATAATGCAAATGAAGCACTTGGAGAGGAAGAGAAGACAAGATGGGCTACAGTGAAAGTCAGTAGGAAGACCAATGTTCTTCTCTTCCAACAAAGAATGAACATCCATATGCTAGTCACCATTTGCTTAAATTCCTCCAGATTGCTTATATTCTTTTTTTTTTAATTATCTAAATAAATATTTGTAGAACTTTGCTTGGCACTAAAAAATAGTACCTCTATTAATAGCCTATCATATGACAGATACTTCATATGCATTATTTCTTTAACACTAAGTGTGGTAAGCAGAAGAATGATATCTCAAAGACATCCACATCTTAATATCCAGAACCTGTGAATATGTTAGGTTATATGGCAAGAGAGAATTAAATTTGCAGATGAAATTAAAGTTGTTTATCAATGATCTTGAGATGGGGAGATTATCCTTGATTATTCCAGTAGTCCAAATGTTAACCACAACAGTTCTTATAAAGGAAAAAAGGGAGGCACAAAGTGAGAGATTTGAAGATGTTATGTGCTGGCTTTGTAGATAAAAAAAGGAGCTACAAGCCCAAGTATGGGGCTAGCCTCTAGAATCTAGAAAAGGCATTCTCCTCTTGAGCATCTGGTAGCAGCACAGCTCTACTGATACCTTGGTTTTAGCCTACTGAGGTCCTTTTCAGACTTCTGACTTCCAGAACTACAAGAGAATAAATCTGTGTTGTTTTAAGCCACTGTGCTTATGGTCATTTGTAAGAGTAACAATAGGAAACTAATATATTGAATATTCCATTAGTTCATTTAACCCTCATAAAATTCTACAAATTAATGATTATGATTGAATTTAACTGATTAAGGAACTGAATCTTAGACAATTTATGTAACTTGCCCAAATTTTACCTAGGTAATGGGTGCCTGAACCAAGGTTCAAAATAATTCTAACTCTAAGGTTAATCCATTTAATTCTACACTATGAGTCTACTCTCATGCACTGATATTACCATAAACTCAACATTTCAAATCCATACCACGTATTTATTCCAAAAGTAAATTCCATCACTAAGGTCTTACTATGTGTTGATACATGAGGCAGCTGGTACAGACTGTCACCCTCCTGCATCAGAAGATGGTATAAAACAGTAGGAAAGTAAGTAAACGCAGGAGCAAGAGTAGGAGTTTTACACATTTACTTGTGAGCAATGAAGCAGGGAAGCATTCTGACAGCTGTTGATGGCAAGCAGATTGGCTGCTACAGACATCAGACTCCATGAATGACAACAGAGCGTTCAGTAATGGTTTCTACCAGTACAGCCCATTTTTCAGTGTTGACAAACTCAAATAAACATTCCCATTTCCAGTGACTTGTTGAGCAGAAAAATTTGACATTTGGACTGACCCATAGAGAAATCTCTACTAAAGAACATTAAAGAACTGTACTTTTACTAGACCGTTTAAAATATGTTTTTTCTCCTGATTTTTATTGGTTTTCATTAAAATATCCATTGACTAATATCACACACTCAACATGAATCCACTCAGAAGTTCCTACTCCAAGTCTTGAGTTTTAATTTCTCCCTAAGCAACTCTCTTTCTTATAAGAGACTTGGTAAGAATACAACTTATTTTTTTAAGATGTTATTTATTTATTTGAGAGAGACAGAGAGAGCAAGCATGAATGGGGGGGGTAGAGAAAGAAGCAGACTCCCTGTTAAGCAGGGAGCCTGATGTAGGGCTCAATTCCAGGACCCTGGGATAACGACCTGAGCGGAAGGCAAATTCTTCACTGATTGAGCCACCCAGACAACCCACACCTTATGTTTTAATTTGGCAAACTGTATGATTGAATTTTGTTCGCCATTTTCAGTAGCTATAACAAATCAGATGTTCTTCTAAGAAGCTCTCTTATTCTCTGATAATGACTTTGGCTGAGAGTTTAAAGATCTGAGTTTGAATTTCTTCCATGAGTACTGTGCACTCAAAGGAAGCCACCTCATGCCACAATGCTTGTAGTCTGTCATACCAGTCAGAACTACCAATGCATTTTACTATCAGGCACTTTAAGACATCATAACAGCAGAAAATTTTATTCATATTGATAACAGACAATACCATGGATTACTAACCCCCTACTACACATTTATACAGAACTCAGCACTGCATTTAGGCACAAGTACAACCAAGCCAATCATCAACTCTCATTTTTGAATCCTCTTTCTTAAGACTACTCTTCAATATTTCTGTATTGGTTAGGAGAGAGAATATTATACCACTAATAGGAGCAGAGAGAATCTAGTATAAAGAAATATTCATTGTATTTGAAAATTAAAAAGGCAAAAGAGAATACTCACGAAAAATGGAAACAGTAATTACAAGGAGCAGGTACAACTCCCAACAGCCAGGGGCAAAAGCAAGAGGTAATAGGGGCGCCTGGGTGGCTCAGTTGGTTAAGCGACTGCCTTCAGCTCAGGACATGATCCCGGAGACCTGGAATCGAGTCCCACATTAGGCTCCCTGCTCGACGGGAAGCCTGCTTCTCCCTCTCTCACTCCCCCTGCTTGTGTTCCTTCTCTGACTGTGTTTCTCTCTGTCAAATAAATAAAATCATTTTAAAAAATGCTATTTAAAAAAAAAAAAAAGCAAGAGGTAATAATGACTAAAACTTAGATGCCTAGAGAAGGGACCGAAGGACCTGAACCTCATGATATCTGAAGAGGGGGCACTGTCTCTGAGTGGTCCTGATGGGCTGGTTCTGCAGGTGTTAGTAAAAGAGCAATCTGGATTCCCTGCAGTAACAGGAAGAAACTGCTGCTGCTGCTGCTGCTGCTGCTGTTGTCAAGAAGTTTTGCTAGGAAGATGCTGACAGGAACAGGCAACAGACAGGGAGGAGTGAGTACCTCCCCTCCCTCTGCAGCCTTGCAGGTAGGTTTCCTCTAGTGCCCCTACTGGCAGATCCTAACAGAGAGCCACTCAGCCCGCCAAGCAGAAAGTTTACACTGCCCCAGCTTCCAGCAGAGAGGCAGTTGCTAAATAATCAGAACATGATGTGATGTTCATCCATCCATTCATTCATTCATTGACCAAAAATAGTTTTTAAATACCTACATTATTCATACACTTGTAATCACTGAACAAAAGAACAAAGACCATGCTTTTGTGGAGCTGACATTTTGGCAAGGGGAAACAGGTAATGAACAAATAGACAAATATTTAATATTTTAGGTAGTATTAACTGCTTTGAAGAAAAATAAATCACGCTAAGGGAACAGAGAGAAATGAGGCCAGAAACACTCTAAAGACAATACAGATAAGTCATGGAGGGTGGAGGGAAGCCTTACTGCTGGGATTTGAATCCTAGTTCTACTTCTTACAACTCTATAATCTTAGGCAAGTCACTTAAAGTCTCTCTATCTTAGTTGTGTTAAGTGTCAAATGTAGATAAAGAGACAATAAAAATACTGCCCTCGGGGTGCCTGGGTGGCTCAGTTGGTTAAGCAACTGCCTTCGGCTCGAGTCATGATCCCGGAGACCCAGGATCGAGTCCCACATCAGGCTCCCTGCTCAGCGGGAAGCCTGCTTCTCCCTCTCTCACTCCCACTGCTTGTGTTCCCTCTCTGGCTGTGTTTCTCTCTGTCAAATAAATAAAATCTTTAAAAAAAAAAATACTGCCCTCATAGAGTTGCTGTAAATATTAAATAAGTGGTATTGATAAAGTGCTTAGAATATAGTGTAGTATTATTAAAGGGCTGTGCAATTAGTATCAAGAGTTGCAAAAAGCCTAGGTTGGGGGTGAAGATGTTTACAGTAAATATAAGAGATAGAAGGTATGGACACAGCCATTAGCGAACAAAGAAGACACTGCCTCATCTCCAGACCAGTTGGTATACAAGGGATAAGAAAGAGAAAACGGGATGCTGGGTGGCTCAGTCAGTTAAGCATCTGCCTTCTGCTCAAGTCATGATCCCAGGGTCCTGAGATGGAGTCCCATATCAGGGTCCTTGCTCACCAGGGAGCCTGCTTCTTCCACGCCTGGCACTCCCCCTGACTATGTCCTCTCTCTCTCTGACAAATAAATAAAATATTAAAAAAAAAAAGATTTAACAGCAGCTCTTGAGAGGTCTATGGGGGATGCTGAGTCTTCAAGACAGAGCTATGTTTAATTGAGATTAGCAATATGAAGGCCATATTCAGAAAGGAAACTGAGAATGATTCACTGCAGAAAGTAATGGAAGCTATTTAGGTAAATAGGGAACAGAGGTGGGAAAGAGGTATTCAATACTTACTACTTCACTTGTACTAAAAGTAAAAATATGGATTATAATGATAATAGTTTTCTGGTGGTAAGAACACCAAACACTTATTATAAATAATAATAAGTATTTCTATAACACTTTCCAGTTTACAAAATATATCTACATCTATTCATTTATTGCTCATAATAAAACTGAAACTGGCAGACAACAGACACACAATGAGAATGAAAACATGAACAAACCTAACATTAGTCCAGTAACTCCCAAATATTTAACCATTGCTAAGAGAGTGAGTATGTGTACAAAAAGCTAAACCAAAGCCTTAGAGAAAATATATATTAGACATTTAGATATTTTCACATATGTGTGAAACTGTAGATGGGTTCTGAGCTGATGGTGTATCTAAATTAAAAGGCTCTTTGGTGGAGCAGTCTTCTAAATAAACCACAAATTACCTCAGCAGATGGTGTAAGTTCCTGATGGCCCAATCATGAGGCTACTTCATAGAGATTGTCATATTGGAAAATGGCCCCTAAAATGTGGGCATTCTGCACACCTGTCAACACACTGAATCCACAAGTTGACCCATGCTAAAATGGCCTGTTCACTGCCTTCCTACTCGGCTGATACTCCTGACATAACTTGGGAGACTTCCAGGAAATTCTAAAAGACTGCTTAGAATTTATATGTTATAAATCTGAAAATATCTTTTTGGGATAAACGAATCAGAATTCATTTCCTAGAGTGCACAGGATCCTACAGAACCCTCATCTACTCTGTAAATTTGCTGATTAAAACAAAGAGGTAGAATGAAGTAAAATGACTTGCTTAAGGGAACACAGTTTCATAGTTAATTAGTGGCAAAGGCAAGACTAAATTCTGGTTTCCTAGATACTGGTACAACATTCTCATTAGCTCTATATGCTACCCTTTCTTAAATATTATCTGGAGGACCATACAGAAAAGGCATATAATCCAAAATCAAAACTGACATAGGAAAAGAAACTTGTGGGGAGGACATCTTTACAAGAGGGTCATGGCTAAGCTTAGAGAATGGACAAAAGTGTCTCATTAGTGCCTTTACTCATTGTGTAAAATGCACACATATTCTGCATATCTTCAAGTGACATGGCTTAAAAGAACTTAACTTCCACAGCCTCTATTCTATCTAGTCTCTGCATTCAAACTAATTTGTAAAGACCTTGAAGACAGGGATTGCATCTTCAAGGTCTTTGTATTCCCTTGACCCAGGACAAAGCTGGACCCACAAGATTTAGTCAACAAATGCTATCTGTATAGATTATTGTAATGTTTGCCAAAACAGCCATGTGGAATGTGGAAACTATTTTAAAACTTTCCTTCTTGGTTTAGGAAATATTTAGAATTCTTCTAAAGGAATCTACTCATATCTTGATTTTCTTACTCAATTTTAACTTTAAGGTGTGTGTGCTATTTTATTTAGAAAACATTTATGTTTTACTCAATCATTTTTCAGCACAAGTGACAGGTAAAAATTATGATTTAGATTAATGTATAGTAACACATTTGAAGTTATAAAACTTTGTTTCATGAAAGACTTAAGCAAACAAAGGTTATTCTACATAAAATGACACATAATGCAATTTAGCTGGCTTGAAATGCAAGAAAGGGGAGGGAATATGTGCAAAGAATTACATACAAATGGAGCACCTCTGGTTTCTATGGTAACCAACATAAAGAATACCTTTTTGGAAAATGGACAAGCAAATCAGTGAGATGTAAATTTATGAACACAAAAACCAACGAACCAATCCAATCCTATGGTATGTAAAGAAGTCCACAGTTTTCACCTAAATAGAATTGCAAATAAAAAAAAAAAAAAAAAAAAAACCAGTCCTATTGCTAACAGACCTATTCAGAAGATTCCTTTCTTAATTCATTGTTTTGCCCTGTGGATATTTGAATACTACACAAACATTTACCAATTACAAATGACTTTTTTATTGTTTACTGGACTAATGATTAGTTATAGTATGAAAGCCAATAAAACCATGATTCTCCAATAATTCCTTCTCATCAGGATGTGGTAAGCTGACTCCAGGGACAAGGACACCCAACAGGATGACTTTTTAAAAATTAATTAAAATATCAATAATTAATTTTGTATAAAAAGGAAGACATAAGTATCATTTGCTGTTCTATTATTCAGATAAGTAAACAAATCCCCATTGCTATAAAGACTATACTATATACATATTTTTGATTTTATACATGGGGAGAGAAAGGACTGTGTGAAACTCCTGTGGAGAACAAAGGCAAAGGAAACATAGATAAACTTAAATTCCCTTATAACCTGTAGCCCATTAACAAATACCTAAGACAGACAGAGTATGACATTCCTCCATGAACTCCCAACTGTCTTAATATTAATGCCTTGCCACACAGAAAAACAACTTTAGCCTGACATTAGTCAGGCCTCCAGGATCCCATGAGCATTCTTCGACATAAGAAAATCCCTTTGGAAACTCCCCTTGTCTTTACCTTGCCCAACTCTAAGGAATATAATCAGTTACTCCCCACAATCCCATGGTAGCCCTTTCTGTCCATGGGTCCTGTCCCTGTGCCATAATAAAACCACCTTTCTACACCAAAGATATCTTAAGAATTCTTTCTTGGCCATTCCTCTTAGCTCTGAACTCCAACATTTCCACATCAAAAATATTTTCAAGGACAACATAAAAACCAATGTCCCAGCATCCTGTTTCTTTTGTGACTAGTGTATGCTTAACCTACTTAATATAATAAAGATGGTCAAAGATTACATAATGTATACCCATTGAAACATATCATTTTAGTCCCAAAATGAATAATGGCTAAAATAAGACATTTTATCTGAAAAAGAATCATCTTGTAATCATTTAAGAGTTACAGTGATGAAGACAGTTGAATAATAATTTCAACATTTCATATAAAATTGTTATTAATAGGTGAAAATTTCATAGCACACAATCAAAATAGTTTCACTGGATACTGTATCATTAATATCATAAAGATGTCTAAAAATCAGTCTGCCAATGCCTTTGACTGTATTTAGTTTGTATTTCAACAGGCCAGTTCTCTCATTCCATGTGTTATTCCAATGACTTAAAAAGAAAAGACTGTCTCTAAACATGGAGTTCCTGGATATCAAACCAGCTTGATGAACTGATGCTGCTACTTCCCTCAGTCTCATTGTAAAAAGCTTATCTGACATCATTCACAGGGCCTTGACTTTCCAAACAAGTTTTCAAAATGTATCTACTAATGCCTATTGCTTTCTTTGGAAATAGTCCTACATTTGAAATTCCCAGTTTTCCAAAAAGAGTATTAATAGGAAATTATGAGTGATGTTTTAAAAGTCTAATAAGAGGTATGTTTAGGATAATTTCAACTACATGTGAAGCAATACTACTGAAATTGTCTTCCATGAAGTATTTTCCTGATTATTGACCCTTTTCTATAGAAAACTTACAAAATGCTATGATTAAGTTTCATACAACTGAAAAATATGGATACTAAATAAATAATCATGAGGGGAGGAGCAAGATGGTGGAGGAGTGGGAGACCTAGATATCAGGTCCCAGGAGTTCAGCTAGGCAGTTATCAAACCAGTCAAAACACCAACAAACTCAACAGGAGATTGAAGAGAAGAAGAGCAGCAATTCTAGGAACAGAAAAGCAACCACTTCCTGGAAGGTAGGATGTGCGGAGAAGTGAATCCAAGGTGATATGTAGGAAGAAAGACTGTGGGGGGAGGGGCCAGATCCCAGGCAGCAGTAGAGCAGTGGAGCACAGAATCAGAAACTTAGAAGTCTGCTCCACTGAGGGATGGCACCACAGAGGCTAAGCTGGGTGTAGATCCCTCACTGGGACAGTGTGGTCTCGGGACCTACAGGGTCACAGAATGACTGAGGGAGACTGAGCATGGTAGAGCTCCCAGGTATCATAGCAGGGAAGCTGGCTGTAGAGAAAGAGCTGAGGAGTGGGCTCTCAGCTCAGGGTTACCTTAAACCATGATCCAAGGCACAATCAGGCCAATACTCTTTGAGTAGGGACCCCACAATTTGCAGATACAGGGAGACCCCCTCTACCAAAAGGAGCAGTGCAGGAGCACACTGCAGGAATTGCTTGGGTTTGGAGACTCCAAACACGGCTCTGAGCCTGAGATAGAAATGTTTGATCACAGGCTAGGTGAACATGGACCATGGCAGAAGACCAGGGAGACAGGAGAGATTGACTGCTTTTCTCTGAGGGCTCACTGAGGAGTGGGGTCCAGAGCTCTCTGATCCTCTGGGCCAGAGATTAGGAGGCTGACTTCTTCATTACTATCCTCCAAAGCTGTACAAAGAGTGTTCAGAGAACAAAAGCTACTAAGAGCAAACCTGAGCAGATTACTTAGTCTGACCCCTGGCAAGGGTGGTGAAATTCTGCCTTGGACAAAGACATTTGAGAATCAATACAACAGACCCCTTCCCCAGAAGATCAGTGAGAACATCTAGCCAAGACCAAGTTCCCTTATCAATAAGAACTGTGGAACTAAGGGGAATGGACCATGTAGAATTCATGACTTTTTTCCCATGATTCTTTAGTCTTTCAAAGTTAAAGCTTTTCATTTTTACTTTTTTTCTTATTCCGTTTTTAAAAATTTTTTCCTTTCCTATTTAAATCTTTCTTAACTATTTTATCATACCAATATCCGTGTCTTTTAATTTTCATTGTTATATTCATATTCTATCCCTTCATTGTATTTAAGCTTCTTTTTTGTACACAAATAGGTTTTTCTTTCTATAAAATTTTGGAATAGTTTCTTCTAATAGGTTAAAATATACCCTAAATCTACTGCATGTTGTTCTAGTCTACAGCTTTATCACATTATTTCCTCTTTATATTTTTTCTTTTTTCAACCAACTTCTTATCTTATCAATACCTTTTTTAGAATCATTTTTCAATTTTCATCTTTACATTCATATTCCAACCTTTAATCCTATATGCCCTTATTTTTGTATATATATAAGTTTTTCTTTCTTTAAAATTTTGGGAGGCAGTTTCTTCTAACATACTGAAATACACACCAAATCAACTGTGTGGCTCTGTTCTATTGTTCTCAGTTGAATCATATAGAGAGAGACAGATAGATATAGATATATAGATTTTTTTTTCTTTTCTTCTCTCTCTGGTTTTGGGTCTCTTCTGATTTCATTAGTGTATATTTTTCTGGGGTCATTGCTACCCCTTTAGTATTTTGTTCTCTCCTTCATCTATTCTTACCTGGATAAAATGAGAAGGCGAAAAAACTCACCTCAAAAAAAAAAAAGAAAAAAGAACAAGAGCTACTATCGACAGCTAGGGAACTAATCAACAGGGACATTAGTAATATGTCAGAACTAGAGTTCAGAATAATGATTATCAAATTGCTAGCTAGGCTTGAAAAAAGCATGGAAGATATTAGAGAATCCCTTATTGGAGAAATAAAATCCCTTTCTGGAGAAATAAAAGAACTAAAATCTAAACAAGTTGAAATCAAAAAAGCTATTAATGAGGGTGCATTCAAAAATGGAGGCTTTTACTGCTATGATAATGAGGCAGAAGAGAGAATCAGTGATCTAGAAGACCAACTGATGGAAAATAAAGAAGCTGAGAAAAAGAGAGACAACTACTGGACCATAAAGGGAGAATTCAAAAGATAAGTGATACCATGTGATGAAACAATATTAGAATAATTGGGATCCCAGAAGAAGAAAAAAGTAAGGGAGGGGCAGAAGGTACAATGGAACATTATAGCATAGAATTTCCCTAATTTGGTGAAGGGAACAAGCATCAAAATCCAAGAGGCATGAGAAACACCCCCAAATCAATAAAAATAGGTCAATACACCATCATCTAAAAAAGTTACAAATCTCAGAGACAAAGAGAAAATCCTGAAGCAGCTCGGGACATACAATGGCAGAAATATTAGATTGACAGCAGACCTATCCACAGAGGCCTGGAAGGCCAGAAATAGCTGGCATGATATATACAGAGCACTAAAGGAGTAAAATATTCAGCCAAGAACACTATATCCAGCTTGGCTGTCATTGGAAATAGAAGGAGAGATAAAAAGCTTCCAGGACAAACTAAAACTAAAAGAATTTGCAAACACCAAACTATCCCTCGAAGAAATATTGAAAGGGGTCCTCTAAGCAAAGAGACTTAAATTAACAGATCAGAAAGGAACAGAGACAATATACAGTAATAGCCACTTTACATACAATACAATGGCACTAAATTCATACCTTTCAATAGTTACCCTGAATGTAAATGGGCTAAATGGCCCAATCAAAAGACGCAGGGTACCAGAATGGATGAAAAATTAAGACCCATCGATATGCTGTCTGCAAGAAACTCATTTTAGACCCAAAGACACCTCCAGATATATAGTGAGGGGGTGGAAAACCATTTATCCTGCTAATGGACTGTAGCTCCTTCCTGGGCTACGAGGTTTGGGGTTTCTCCCCTGGTCCAGCCAGGGGAAAAAGGTGGGGTCGAGCAGGATGATGAGTGTTGGCGGCCAAAAACACACCCAAGCCAGGAGGTCTGTCGAAGCAAGATCTCTTGCTGTTTGCCAGCTCTCCTGCTCTCTCCTCTAAGGCTCTCTTGCTGCTTCCTTGCAGGCCCTCTGCCTTTATCTCTCTGTCTCTCAGTCGGCTCTCAGTCTCTCTCTGTCTCATGGCTTTTGTCTCTCAGTCTCTCAGTTTCTCTCCGTCTCTCTTGACTGTCAAGGGTCCTAGTCTTTTATTATTCCCAAGTGAGGAAGTTGGGTGGTACAGTTAAATCTTTAACTGCTTTTGCACCCGCCCTAGAGACAGGATTAGTTTTGTTACTGCAGGGTAGAGTGATTGCTTTAACTCACAGAAGTTGAGACCATTGAGGCACAGGGATCAAGAAATACAGATAAGAGATACAGAGATATTATTACCAAGAGATACAGAGATATGATTACCGGGAGGACGATTAAATGGAACTTTGTCTTGAATAAGCACACCAATGACATATTGCCCTGACCCATAGGGTAAGTGGCTTTTCAGATTCTAGGCAGGGAAAGCCCCTCTGGGCTTTCATTCACATTTACAGGTACCTCCACCAGAATTTCTGGTGGCTTCGGCATGGAGGGAAGGGCAGATCATGCACTGTCCCCGACAATGGACATCAAAAGAAAGCTGGGGTGGCAATCCTTATAGCAGGAAAATTAGATTTAATGCCAAAGACTATAATAAGAGATGAGGAAGGACACTATATCATACTTAAATGATTTGTCCAACAAGAAGATCTAACTATTTTAAATATCTATGCCCCTCAAATGGGAGCAGCCAATTATATAAACCAATTAATAATGAAATCAAAGAAATGCATCAACAATAATACAATAATAGTAGGGTACTTTAACACCCCCTCACTGACATGAGCAGATCATCTAAGGAAAAAATCAACAAGGAAATAAAGGCTTTAAATGGCACATTGGACCAGATGGACATCACAGATATATTCATAACATTCCGTCCCAAAGCAACAGAATACACATTCTTCTCTAGTGCACATGGAATATTCTCCAGAATAGATCACATCCTAGATCACAAATCGGGTCTCAACTGGTACCAAAAGATTGGGATCAATCAATCAATCAATCAATCAATAAAAATTAAAAAAAAAAAAGATTGGGATCATTCCCTACATATTCTGAGACCACAATGCTTTGAAACTAGAACTTAGCCATAAGTTGAAAAGAACTCAAATACATGGAAGCTACTAAAGAATGAATAGGTCAACCAGAAAATTAAAGAAGAATTTAAAAATTTCATGGAAACAAGTGAAAATGAAAACACAACTGTTCAAAATCTTTAGGACCCAGCAAAGGTGGTCTGGAGAGGAAAGTATATAGGAATACAAGCCTTTCTCAAAAACAAAAAGGTCTCAAGTACACAACCTAACCTTACATCTAAAGGATCTGGGGAAAGAACAGCAAAGAAAGCCTAAACCCAGCAGAAGAAGATAAATAATAAAGATCAGACCAGAAAGCACTGAAATAGAAACCAAAAGAACAGTGAGAATGGATCAATGAAATGAGGAGCTGGTTCTTTGCAAGAATTAACAAGATTGATAAACTCCTGGCCAGACTTATCAAAAAGAAGAGAAAGGACCCAAATTAATAAAATCATGAATGAAAGAGTTGAGATCACAAGAACACCAAATAAATAGAAATAATTATAAGAACATATTATGAGCAACTATACATCAGCAAATTTGACAATCTAGAAGAAATGGATGCATTCCTAGAGATGTATAAACTACCAAAACTGAACAAAGAAGAAATAGAAAACCTGAACAGACCCATAACTAGTAAGGAAATTGAAGCAGTAATCAAAGTCTCCTAACAAGAGACCAAGGCCAGATTGCTTCCCAGGAGAATTCTACCAAACATTTAAAGAATAGTTAATACCTATTCTCCAGCAGCTGCTCCAAAAAAAAAAAAAAAAAAAAAAATAGAAATGGAAGGAAAACTTCCAAAGTTAAAACAGACTCCAAATGGATAAAAGATGTCAATGTGATACCGGAATACATCAAAATCCTTGAGGAGAACACAGGCAGAAACCTCTTTGACCTCAGATGCAGCAACTTCTTCCTAGAAATATCACAAAGGCAAGGCAAGCAAGGGCAAAAATGAACTAATAGGACTTCATCAATATCAAAAGCTTTTGCACAGCAAAAGAAACAGTCAACAAACCAAAAGACAACTGACAGAATGAGAGAAGATATTTGCAAATGACATATTATATAAAGGGCTTGTACCCAAAATCTATAAAGAACTTATTAAACTGAGCCTCCAAAAAACAAATCACCCAATCAAGAAATGGGCAGAAGACATGAACAGACATTTCTCCAAAGAAGACATCCAAATGACCAACAGACACATGAAAAAGTGCTCAATATCACTCAGCATCAGGGAAATATGAATCAAAACCACAGTGAGATGGGACATTCTCCAGAATATTAACAAGTCAGGAAACGACAGATGTTGGCGAGGATGCGGAGAAAGGGGAACCCTTCTACATTGTTGGTGGGAATGCATGCTGGTGCAGCCACTCTGGAAAACAGTATGGAGATTCCTCAAAAAGTTGAAAATAGAGCTACCCTATGACCCAGCAATCGCACTACTGGGTATTTACCCTAAATATACAAATGTAGTGATCCAAAGGGTCACATCCACCCCAATGTTTATAGTAGCAATGTCCACAATAGCCAAACTATGAAAAGAGCCTTGATGGTCATCAACAGATGAATGGATAAAGAAGATACATACACACATACACACACACACACACACAAATTGATTATGTAGCCATCAAAATATGGAGTCCTGCCATTTGCAACAATGTGGATGGAATTAAGATTACTATGCTGAGCAAAATAAGTCAATCAGAGAAAGACAATTATCATACGATCTCTCTGATAAGAGGAATTTCAGAGGCACAGTGAAGTGCTATGGAGCATAGGGAGAGAAAAAAATGAAACAAGAACTGGGGAGAGAGACAAAGCATAAGAGACTCTTAATCTCAAGAAACAAACTGGGGGTTTCTGGGGGGTGGGGTGAGGGATAGGGTGACTGGGTTATGGACTTTGAAGAGGGTATGTGTTGTGGTGAGTGCTGTGAATTGTGTAGGACTGATGATTTACAGACCTGTACCCCTGACACAAAAAATACATTATATGTTAATAAAAGATGAAAAAATAATCATTAATGCATGGAAGATATGAAAGTTTATCTTTTTCTTCAACAAACATAAAATACAACAGAAGGAAAATTTTCTTTAATTACATTATCATCTAAAATCTTAGTGTTTGTAACATGAAATCACTTTTTTTGTTGTATTATGGAAGAGTACAGATGTTTCTGGGAGATACCAGAAGCCCTATCCACACTGAGAAGCTATAAAGTCTACCTGTCCTTCTCCCTCTATATTACACCAACTTCCAGAAGAAGACTAACTTCATCTCTGCAATCTGCCTTCCAGACAAACTAATAGCCTCAAATGAAGTTCCAGCCACCTATAAATTGCCTAAAGCTGAGCATCATGAAGGTTTAAAATGCTTTTGCAATATTCACTATGTTTGAGCAATGTATTTGAAGAATACAAAAAGAATATTTGGGCTCTGCTCTTTTCTTATTAAACATATAGGACACAGAGCTGAAAAATAATGAATATCTCAGTGCAGCAAACTTCCTCAATTCAAAGATTCCATCGCTTTTGATCTTGTCCTTCTAGGTAGGTATGGATACTCTTAAAATACTTTGTGGAGATTAATTTTGTCTTGAAAGTTGTGACTACTTTGGCCCTATACAACCTGCCAGTTTTTCCTAACAGGTTATTAATATAGTTCTTTCCTTCTTTGCTAATCAGTATATCCCTGTGCACTGGCCTTAAGTGGAGACTTTAGAGATGAATTTCAGTTCTGCTACACTTATATATAACACTTTTTGGTGGTCTTCATTCCTTTATTCAGATCCATATTTCCATCTGGAGTCATTGTCCTTCTACCTGGTTTTGTTAAACACTTCTTATAATGTTTATGTGGTCATGATAAATTCTTTCCACTTTGCTGCTGTGTAGAGACCTCTCTAGACAGTATACAGAGAACTGTACAGCTCAGCTTCTCTCAGGAATTACTGTCTTATGTTGCCTACTATTCAATGTCTGAAAACACTTTTTTGTATATTCCATCTGTTTTTTTGTTGTTACACTGGGGAGATAAATGTGGTCCCTGGTACTCTGCAATGGCTAAAGCAGAATTCTTATTGCTTTATAGATGAAAAAGTTAATCAATTTTCAATGAGATCTATATCATGGGATAGATTAATTAATTATTTACTTCTTTACATTAGTGCTTTTTAAACTTTATCAAAAATGTTATAAAAATAAATGCAACAGGATGTTAATAAAGAATTTTGCCTGAGTCAACAAGACCATAGATGACACATCCTAAAGGAGATGATAGAACATAATGCATGCCTTAAAATTTCACAGCCCTCAAACTCCTCACTCATATTGAAGGTACAAAAGAATCCAGAGTTGAAGGATAGGAAAGAAAGCATTTCTTTAAAGAGACCTAGAACTGTGTTGTGAATTTCACTAATTGCAAGGAAGAAATGCACTTTCATCTCAGGGAAAGGAATGTCAGTGAAGTAATTCAGAGGACTAAATACATGTCTCCTGCAATTGGAGGACTTAGTGGGCTAATGTCTACTCACACCTGTGTAATCTAAAGCATGATTTCTTCTGGCTAGCTGTTCCCAGTGGCAGAACAAGGAAGTAAATGTTGAGTTGCTTCTGACTTGCACTTCAAGAACAAGTGAAAAAGAGCAGGCCTTCAATCTTAAGTCTTGTGAAAAAAGCCACTTGGAGAGCAAAACTGATTACCACAGAAAGGATCTAAAAATACTGCTAGATTACTTGGGGTTGAAAAAGAAGTAAATGACTGAGTGACAATTACATGCTTATTCTCTCTCTTTTTAAAGATTTTATTTATTTTTCAGAGAGAGAGAGAAAAAGCACAAGCTTGGGGGAATGGCAGGCAGAGGAAGAAGCAGGCTCCCTGCTTAGGAAGGAGCCTGAGGCTGTACTCAATCCCAGGACCCTGGGATCAAGATCTGAGCCAAAGGCAAATGTTTAACTGGCTGAACCATTCAGGCATCCCTACATGCTTATTCTCCTTAAGGAAATGTATCTTAGTGAGATTTCCTTAGCACCCACAAGAAATAGACTCACTTTTAGGACCTGTTGAGCCCAAAGAGAATCAGGCCAGGATGACAATGTCAATCAAACAAGAATCCACTACCCTTCTCCTATTTCCATCCTCTCTCAAGGGCCACAAGGAGCATTAGTAAAATGAGGAAGGAGTAGAAATGCTAATTAGGGAAACCTCAAACTTAAATCAAGTTTGGATATTTGATTATTATGAACTGTGGTTGGTAAACTGTGGTTGGTAAACTGTGGCATTTAATGAGTGTTGAAACTTCTATATTACCTGAGACAGATCTGAGAAGTCAAAAGATGTACCCAGAGAGCAAGAGCAGATTTAAGGATATCAAGGCAGAAGGAGTCAAAAATAAGGTGACCTGGTGATTCACTCCCACTGACTGCTCTTATTCAACATAGATTACACATGAACCTACGAAAGATAAGCAAAAGCCACAGGTGAAGAAGTCAATGTTAGATATATGAAGCTAAATCAGTATTCTACTATATAGAAATGTATCAAAATGAATAAGAAAAGAATAATGTTCATTTACAAGCTTACATAAATGTGTGTAATAACGACAATTTTTCCCAAAAGGATAATTAAAATGAAAACAGAAGTTTATTATGAGTTTATTTTAAAGCTCTTCATTGTGTCCTTTCAAGTTCTCGCTTAATTTTAGCAACTCTGTACCTTTCAGTGTAAACATTTTGATTTTAGTAACATTTAATAACCTACCTAACATATAAAATCACAGTGCGATACCTGACTAAATTTGATTTTCAAAAGTTTCGGTGTTCATTAAAGACAAGAAAATGCACTGCAAAGAGATCAGGAATTATCACATTATGTATTACAGCCATTTATTTGTGGAAATGGAGCATGAAATAAACTATTTAGTTCATTAGCTCAAGTAGGGAAGTATTGTTCAAGCATGTTCTCCATTAATCACTGATAACAAGTGTTTAGCGTGCAGGCATGCATGACTACAAACATGACTAAATAATATAGAATACTCTTCACAAAAATCATAGTGGGTATACTTTTTATGTGTGATTTATCACTATATCCTTGGCAGAGACCCTAGGAAGAGCCTGAAATGGAGATTAATTGAATAGTAAATTTTTACACTTTTTAGAAAACCGATTTTGAATGTTCAAATATCTTCTTCACTCCCCTTTTTCTCTTATGTTATCTCAAATGAAATTTGTCAAGGCATCAGTGCAACCAGTTAAAGTTCTATCTCCTTTCTGAAACTAACATCTATTCCCTGTACTTATAAGCTCTTATAACAAATTATTGATTTCATGTCAAGAAGCATCTCCTGATGAACACTCCCTAACACTCTCAGTAATAGTGAAAGGGAGGAAATCCAAAGAAAATCTTGCACAGGGTATGTTTAAATCATCATTTTCCCCAATATTAAAATACTAAATGTAGGTTGATTATACTTTAAAGGTAGAGCAGTGGATAATGTTTTGTTCCCTGAGGTTACCAATAAGACAACATACTTTAATACTAACTCTGTCACTTACCAAATATACTTCCCAACTTTAATAGGAAAAGTTTTAAATTAAAAATAATTGGCAGCATTATTCAAAATAGTGATAATGTGGGAATGTCAAATGAAGAAAATATAAATAAATATATAAATAAAATATAAATGAAATCTGAATAAAATAATAGAGTGACACAAAGGAGTACCTAGAGCAATGAGAATGAACACTGCATTTCAACAATATAGGTTAATCTTAATACATGGTAACCAAAAGAAGCATACTCAAATAGGGCAAAACTAAAATGCTATTAATAAAACTAAAGTGCTGGTATAAGTCAGGATGTGGTTACCTTTGGTGCAGGTAATGGTGTTGGGAATAATTAATGACTAACATGAGAAAGGTTTCTAGAGTGCTGGTATAATCTGTTTCTTGAGCTGGGTGCTGGTTGGATGGATATGTTGAGTTTGTGAAAATTCAGTGAGCTGTATAGTGATATGTGCTATTTTCTATATCTATACCATACCTCAATAAAATGTTAAAAATAATATTACTTGGATGCAGAATGGAATATACAACTTCCTATTGATAGCCAGAGAATCTAGGTGAAAACGGATTGTGATGCAGGTGTCCTACAGCAGGACAACAGCAAGTATAGAAAGGAACATTGAGCAGAGGACAGGAACCATGCCATCTGAAGGCAGCACTCAAGGCAGAGATGTGGATAAGAAAACATTCAAACACGTATAAAAGGGAAAGAATGGACAGTTGCCATTAATGGAATGAGATAATGCTGTTATTAAAATTTACATTCTGATAGTTAGGAAATGCTTGCTATTGGATAGGTACTTGCATTTTGAAGAGGCATATCTCCCAAATTTCTATGCAAGAGCTACAGCTACAAGAAATGTGATATCAAAACAAGGCAAATCAAAAACTATAGTCATCAAAATGGCAAATAGGTGTTTTATATCATCTTCTCCACAAAGAACACTGATTTTAACTATCACCTATAGACAGGAGTGCCTTTGTGGAAGTCCAATATTCAAGTGGAGAAGCTCTAGCACACCACTAGAGCAAAAGAATATGAGACTGGACACAAAGAAGAGGTAAGTGAAGACTGGAAGATTTAACTCCTTCTTCAAATGCAAAGATAGCAATGCAAGCCTTCATGAAAAAACATGGGAAAAATCAAAGAAACATCATAATTTTCCAGGAACAAACTTCAAATAAATGGAGATCTATGATTTTCCAGATAATGAATTCAAAATGCATGTTTTAAGAAATCTCGGTGAACTATAAGAAACACAGAAAACAGCTAAGCTAAATTTTTAAAATCCATGAAAAAAGAAGAAATTTAACAGAGAAGAAATAATCATTGAAACAGAAGAAAACAAATACTAGAGCTGAAGAATACAATGAAAAAATGAACAATAGAGAGCATCAATAGTAGACTTCATCTGAGGAGGAAGAATCCAAGATGTAGAAAACAGTTCATTTGCAATTATCCTGTCAGAGGAGAACAAATGAAAAGGAACTTTAAAAGAATGAAGAAAGTCTCTGTGAACTATGGGATATCATTAATAGAAATAGTATATGAATTATTGGAGACCTGGAAGGAGAAGAGCAGGAGAAAGGGGCAGAAGAATTAATGGCCAAGAACTTTTCAGTTCTGGAAGGAGATTTGGACAACCAAGTTCATGAAGCTCCATAGTTCGCAGGACCAAAACTCAACTTAGAGAGAGCTTCTCTAAGACATATTATAATAAAACTATCTAAAATCACAAACAAAGATTGACTTCAAAAGTCTTTTCAAAGACATATTTCTCAGTACAAGCCAGGACAAAGTGGGAAGATATATTGACAGCACTAAAAGAAAAGGATAACAAAACCTGCCAATCAAGAATAACTTACCTGCCAAAGTTGTCCTTCATTAGTGAAGTGGAGATAAAGACTCTCCCAGACAAACAAAAACCGTTGAGTTAGGTACCACACCATTAGACCTGCTTTATAAGAAATGCCACAAGGAGTGCTTCAAGCTAAAATAAAAAGCTACTAATTAGAAGCATAAAATCATATGACAATATGGGTGCCTGGGTGGCTCAGTTATTGGGCATCTGCCTTCAGCTCGGGTCATGATCCTGGGGTCCCAGGATAGAGTGCCACATTGGGCTTCCTGCTAGGGGGGAGGCCTGCTTCTCCCTTTCTCACTCCCCCTGCTTGTGTTCTCTCTCTAGCTGTGTTTTTCTCTCTCAAATAAATAAAATTCTTTTAAAAAATGACAATATAAAACACACTGAAAAGATAAGCATACAAAATGATAAGATAAGAATCCCACTACTCTTGGTACCTTTTATTAGTAATTTTCCATCCACTGATACCGTCACTGTGCTCTCTGGCTCTAAGTCATCAGCTGCATTTGCTGTGTTCTGACTTGAATCCAATCTTTCTCCCCTATTGCCATAGTCATAATCCCTACTGCAATAATCTTCCTTACCAAATTCAGAATATTCAAATGTGTATATGGTGGGGTGCTAATCGCTTATTGCTAGTATAAAAGTTAAAGGACAGAATATTAAAAGTAACTATAGCTATGATAATAATATAACAATGTAAAAAGATATCAAAACAAAAAAGACATCAAAACATAAAATGTGTAGTGTGGAAATAGAGCTTTTGTATGCCATCTAGATAAAATTGTCATCAGCTTAAATTTTATGTAAGCTTTATGGTAACCACAAAGCAAAACATACAGTAGATGCACAAAAAAGAAAGAGAAAAGAATCAAAGCATACCACTACAGAATATCATAAATTCACAAATGAAGATAGCAAGAAAGAATGAAGAACAAGGGAAATAAAACATCAGAAATTATAAGATGGCTTTAGTAAGTCTATTAATAATTGCTTAAATGTAAATGGATTAAATTCTCAAACTGAAAGGCACAGAGTGCTTTTTGAATGGATTTAAAAAAAAAAAAAACAAGATTCAACCATATAATGACTGTGAGTCATTTCACTTGATGAACACCCATTAAGCTCAAAGGGAAAGATGAGAAGGATATTCCATGACAATAGAAACCAAAAGAAAGTGGGGGTAGCTATATTTATATCAGATAAAATAGATTTTTAAGTCAAAAACTATAATGAGACAAAGAAAGTCAGTATATAATGATAAAGGGGTCAATTCATCTAGAGAATATGAACCTAACATCAGAGGACCTAAATATGTTGCACAAATACTAACAAATCTGAAAAGAGGAAAAGGCAATAAAATAATAGTAGGAAATTTCAATACCTCACTTTCAACAGTGGCTGCATCTTCCAGACAGAAAATCAATAAGGGAACACTGGTCTTGAAGTAACTTGAGGCCAAATGAAACTAACAGATATCAAACATTCTATTCAACAGTGGCACAATACAATACACATTTTTCTCAAGTCACATGGAATACTCTCCAGGATACAACCAGATGTTAGGTAGCAAAACAAGTCTTAGCAAATTTAAGAAGATTGAAATCATATCAAGTATCTTTTCAGATCATAAGGGTATGAAACTAGAAGCAACAAAAGAAAACTAGAAAATTCAAAAATGCAGATTTAAACAACAACGTGGCAAAGAACAACCAGTGGATCAAAGAGTAAAATCGAACCCTTATTTTACACCACTCACAAAAATTAACCCAAAATGCATTAAAGACTTCAATGTAAGACTTGAAATTGTAAAACTCCTAGAAGAAAAGAGAGAGGAAAATGTCCTTGACATTGGTCTTGGCAACAACCGATAAAGACTGTTTCCCTAACTGAATTTTAATCAGGCTTCCTCTGACACTCTTCTTGACCATGAATTAACATTGGCCTCTGTCCTGTTTTTAAAAATCCAAAATGGATGAAAGACCTCTACTAAATCAGTTTAGTAAGAATCTCCCAACTCTAATATCTGATCACCTTTGATATCTGAACCAGTTCTTCATCTCTCACCTCCAATGTGTAATTCCTTGACCTACTCCTATATAGAAATCTTTAGGCCAGTTTAGCAAGAATCCCACTACTCTTGATACCTTTTATAAGTAATTTTCCATCCACTAATACCCTCACTCTGCTCTCTGGCTCTAAGTTACCAGCGGCATTTGCTGTATTCAGTCTTGAATCCAATCTCTCTCCCCTTTGCCGTAGTCGTAATCCCTATGGCAATAATCTTCCTTACCATTTTTAACATGTCAGAAAAGTTTTTCTCTAACAAAACCACCCTATGAAGTACATAATATTTGCAACTCCATTTTTATGAAAGAAAACTGAGCTCAGGGTTCAAATAAAACTTTCAAATATACACTGTAAGAACCAGGATTTGAAAGCCGGCACTGGGACTTCAGAGGCTGAGTGCAGCTGCTATCCTCTACAGGAAAATGCTATTTAGCTTCAAATTATATTTGCACCACAAAGAAAGTTCAACCAGGGTGATGTTAGTTAGACTATGCTTTTATGGCTTGTGATGACATAGGTTAGCAGTAGAGAAACAGACTAAGTTAATCTTCCTCAGACAACTCCTTTTAAAGGAATGATGCTACATGCACTTCAATGGAAATTGAATTCAGTGTCATGAAAATTTAGCAAGAGAATAAAGTGGGGGGATGTTGTTTTAATAATACCCACAGATAGCAAAACTTTCAAGTTCACTGGCTTTTTGTTGACAACATGTAGACTCTGCTGCTGAGAGTTTTGATGAAAGAAAATATATTAGCCTTTACTCATAGGTCAGTGAAACCTACACTATGGACCACTTTTGTTACATATCAGAAATATAATGCAGTTGTTTCACTCTCTGTGCAAGGCAACCTGGCAGGTTAAAACAATTTCATGTTTTTGAAGGTCCTGCTTCAGATTGGAGCAATAGGTTTAAGAGTTCAGCTACCCACAAGAAGAAAGGAAGAATTTTATTCCTCCTCAAGCCATCAACCACTCTCAAAACTGGAAGCAGCATCAGCCAGATAAGAACACAGTTGCTGTAGAATCAACTGTGAAGAAAATGGGCTACCTGATGGGTAGGTCTAAGGCAGAGAGAGAAAAAGGACGAGGGCAGCAGTGGGGAGGAGAAAAGTCAATGTTTTAGGCCACAGTAGTATACAAGCCAAGTTCAAGGGTCTGAGGACTCCCCAGGAGCCTGGCTGAGTTCAAGGGCATTTCTCAAGTCCTGGGAGTACTTGCTCTGAACCTGCAGAGAGTATCCTGCCTCTGTATCACAGAGCACAGGAGGACATTAGAATGCAAGGCAAAGGCAGGTCAAAGACCACTATTTCTCCTCTTCTTCCTTTTGGTAACAGAGTATCCATGTTTTAGTTGAGAACATGATATACCAGTTAGAAGTTCTTTTTCCCAGCCTTCCTTGCAGCCAGTTGTGTGTGTTACAAAGTTCTTGCTAATTAAATGTAAGGAAAAGGAATATGTGCAACTTTGGGGACCTGTACTTAAAACAGGTCGGAGTGCTCTACTTCATGTCCTTTTTTTTAAGTCCGTTCCTTCAGGGTTGGAACATGGGCAGTGTGCAAGCCGGCCAACCACAGCCAAATGGACAAGGACCACACCCTAGGACAGTGGCTAGTGGCTCTCAAAGTGTGGCTCTAAAATCAATAGTATCAGCATCCCCTGGAAAATTATTAAGAATGCAAATTCTCAGGACCCACCCAGATCTGAATTGGAAACTCATGGAGCCCAACATATCTTCTAATGTATAATAAAGTTTTCAAACCTCTGGTCCAAGGAATAAAATAGCAATAAAGCAAAAGGAACCAAGGCCCATGAATGACCTCAGAGAACAGAGCCCACACCTACCTTGAAGTGATCACATATTTCCAGACTGTTGCATATTTTACAGTTTCTGTCTTCTAGCAACTTACCTGTGTACTGATTAATACAGAGCCTATGTCAAAGTTTTGGCCCAACTCCAGTCAACAAATCAAAGAGACTGTGGGAGTTTTGGCAAGTCAACTTGCCCAGCCAGGCCCAAATAGAGCTCCATGTCCATGTCAATTTTTGCTCCAGCCCCCTAACACAGAAATGGAGAATTCTTCATCACCTTAAGAATAATCCTTAGCATTATTTCCAACACAATCTCAGATTTCCTCCCCTCAATGAGTGAAATAAGAACAAAGGTATCCTGGATGATGACTTCTAGGATAGTCTTAGCCTCCATGTCCAGGAAGAATTTTCTCAGATGAATAGGTCAGGTCTGACTCTTCTGTTAATGCCTACAGATTCCTAGACATAAAATCCTTGGGCTCTGCCAAGACATTTGCAACCTCAGTAAATTTGAAACACCAAAGACCCACAATTAATTCCTCTTTGATGCAACAGTGCTGGTTCAATTCCAAATCTCTCAGGTGAACTAAACAGAACCTGAAGACTGGTCTCTGTACCACCTATAAGCCATGTGGACAGGAGATCTGGATCTGTGCTTTGTTTCCTCATCCATTCAATAAATATTTATAAACATCTAGTATATACCAGGTATTATGCCAAGTACAGGGAATGTATTCTCCTCTCAATAAGTTCACAGCATAGACAGGAAGATGCCAAATGAAATATCAGCCAAGTAAAACACACACACACATACACACACACACAATTATAATATAGTGCAATAATAGTAATAGGTCGCAAATTTTCTGAAAATGTGTTTTGGGAATAAAGCATAACGCCAAAAAATGAAGGCCAGAAAATTAAGTCAGATTTCCTAGAAATGAAGACACCTGGATAGAGTCTGCAAAGAAAGATCAGGAGTGAGACAAGTGAAGACAGTAGATAAAGTCATTGCAGAGAAAAAGAAAGCCTGTGTAAAGTCACAAAATGGAACAAATTCAAATACAAGTCGCTGGAATGGTGGACAAGTCACTCATGTGAGAGCACAAAAAAAGACATACAAGGCAGTTAAGCAGGAGCTGATACTAAAGGTTATTGTGAAACACACCATAACAACTTAACTTTTTCCTGAATATAATATGGGGAATATTTAGGATTTTTAGTAGAAGTCTGACATCATTATGTTAGAAATAGAAATAAAGATAGAATGGCAGCAACAGAATTCAGAATGGAGGCTACGATGTTAACTCGGATGAGAAAGGAGGCACATGTGAACTAAACAGGGCACAGGAGATGGGGAAAAGAGATCACATTTAAAAGATAATAAAAAGGCAAACTGTGTAAGATTTAGTGGATATGATGGAAGACATAAGAGATAGCCAAGGTGTCCAGGTATATACAATTGACTGGATGGTGGTGCTTTTCACTAAGATAGACTCTAGTAGAGGAACAGGTTTAGGTGACTGAATAGGAAATTTTGTTAGTTACCACACCATGACCGATGTATTTGGCAAAGGGAGACAATTTTTCTTTTCTGCAAAGCACCAGCACTCTCAAAATGCAGAGAGGGGACCTGATGCATCCCTTCCACGGGTCAGAGGACTTCAGGCTTAAAAGCACATTGCTATGTGTTATTGGAAAGAATAGAGGCACTAGAAACCAGATCAACTATACAAGTATTCTAATGTGGGCCTGTTTCTATATTTAAAAACACACCTCCCTATGTGAGGGTACAGCTCAGTGGTGGCAGGAGGAATAGAACTTGGGAGGGGTACATAGGCCACACACAACAGAATTCAGACGCAAAGGAGAAGTATGAAAATTTCATACCATGGACCCTCAAGCAAGGAAAAATCAGTAGGAATTGAGGACTAGTATATGAGATAAAGTCACTCCATATTTTCTCCCACTTGCTATCAAATAGAGTGCTCATCTCCAAATGGTTCATTGCTGTCAGTAAACTTCAGTATTTTTCCTTGATTTCTACAAGGATTCTGTTACAAAGGTAATCACTGCTATTTGAATTACAAATACAGCCACATTTCTGATTGGAATCACCTGTGGGTGGTGTTCACTTCACAGAGATGGATGGAAAAGCTTGAGAGAGATGGACAGGTGGGTCTATGAGACCAGAGTCTGGTCCATAACATTATCTGCAGCCCATCAGGGTAGCTTTTTTTATCTGTTTGGAGGCACGTATGCAACTGAGATCCACCTGGAAATAGAAAACACCCTTCCTGTGAATGAAGGAGACCTAAAGGAAAGATTCTAGGTATAGTGTAGCACCTGACAAGACAGACATCTACAGAAAAGTTGCCTGCTCCAACAATTTATAAGCACAGGGCCCAGCTTAGTGGATGCCTGAAAATTGCATCAGGTTTTCCCTTGGGTGTCTGCTTTTCCATAGCCTTAAAATTATCCACAAGAATCAGCAAAGTCATATAATTAAGAGTAACAACTCTAGAGTAGATGACTTGAGTTCATAATTCAGTTCTGCCACTCAACTTGGGCAAATTCCATAGGTTTCTTGTGCCTTATTTCCTAGTCTTTAAAAATAGGAATGTAAAAGTATGCCAGCCTCATGTACTTGTTAGTTAAATAGTTAAAATTTGTAAAACAAGGGTACTGGGTTGGCTCAGTTGGTTAAGCAGCAGACTTGTCGTTTCTGCTCAGGTCATGATCTCATGGGTCCTTAGATCACACCCCAAGTGGAATCTGAATTGAGTCTCACAACAAGCTGGTATTGGGCTCTATTGGCAGAGCCTACTTGAGATCTCTCCCTGTGCGCCCCTCCCCCCACATGCACTCTCCTCTCTCTCTCTCTCTCTCTCTCTCTCTCTCTCTCTCTCTCTCTCTACTCCCCTCTCTCAGATAAAGAAATAAATCTTTTAAAAATATATAAAATAAACACTACCAGAACAGGTACATAGTGAGGGCTGTTTAAGTGTTAATGCTAAATACATACATCTGGAAAAGGAACTGGGGAACTAGAAAGTCCTGTTTAAAAATCAGTGGCAACACTGCCACCTAGAGTCCATCCTGAAGGTTTGCCACATCAACATCCCACAGCACAATCTAGCCTTCTTTCACCTGAAATCAGCAAGAGCAGTATTGCCCTCCTAAGGCAGGCAGCACTGACATCCGCTAAGCCAAATACACACTTTATCTACAAAAAAGTTACCTAGATAAGAGGAGCAAGATGGCAGAGGAGTAGAGACCTAAATTTCGTTGAGTCCCAGAAATTCAGCTAGATAGTTATCAAACCATTCAGAACACCTACAAATTCAACAGGAAATCAAAGAAAAGAATAGCAACAATTCTATGAACAGAAAAGCAACCACTTTCTGGAAGGTAGGATGTGCAGAGAAGTGAATTTGAGGTGATATGCAAGAAGATAGGCTGCAGGGGGAGGGGCTGCCTACCAGCAAGCGGTAGAGCAACAGAGCACAAATCCAGAACTTTTAGATGCTCCACTAAGGGATGTCACTGCAGAGGCTAACTGGGGATGGAGCTCTTGCTGGGAACAGTGTTGTCTGAAGACCCTCTGGGTCACAAAAAAAGCCCGGGAGTGCCTGAATGTGGTAGAGCTCCCAGATATTGGAGCCAGGAGGCCAGCTGCAGGGACAGAGCCGAGGAGTGGGCTCTCAGCTCGGGGTGACCTTAAACCATGATCTGAGGCACAGTCAGGCCATTAATCTTTGAAAAAGGACCCCACAAATGGCAGATCTGGGGAGACCCCCCTCATTCCTCCTTTGGAAGAGCAGCACCAGAGCACCCTACAGGAATCTGCTAGGTTCTACAAGCGGGGCTGTGTGCCAGAGATAGAAACCATTGGTCACAGGCTGGATGAGCATGGATTACGGCCAGATATTAGGGAGATAGGTGTGACCAACTGCTTTTCTCTGAGGGCTCACTGAAGAGGAGGACCCCAAGCTCTCGGCTCTTCTGAGCAGAGACTGAGAGGCTGCCATCTTCATGCTCATCCTCCAAAGCTGTATGGAAAGCATTCAGGGAACAAAATCTATCAAGAAAAAATCCAAGAAGATTGCTTAGCCTAGCCCCTGGCAAGGCTGGTGCAATTCTGCAAAGACATTTGATAAACACTGCAATAGACCCCTCCCCCAGAAGATCAGCAAGAATATCCAGGGAAGAACAAGTTTACCGATCAATGAGAACTGCCAAACACCAGTGCTAGGGGAATACAGCAAATAGAATTCATGGCTTATTCTCATAATGTTCAAGTCTTTCAAAGTTAATTTTTTTTAAATTTTCATTATTTTTTCTTTTTCTATTTTTTAATTTTTCCTCTATCCTATTTAACCTATTTAACTATTTTATCTTATCAATACCTTCTTTAAAATCTTTTTTATTTATCATTTTTATAGTCATTCTATCCTTTCATTATATTTAAATTTATTTTCATATACATATGTTTCCCTTTCTTTAAAATTTGGGGTTGCAGTTTCCCCTAACAGATGAAAATATACCCTAAATCTAGCATATTGGCTTTGTTCTAGTCTCCAGCCTGATCACAGTCTCTCCTTTTTTATTTCTTTTTTCTTTTTTTTCCTCTTTCAACCAACTGCTTATCTTCTAAATTCCTTTTTTAAAATCTTTTTTAATTTGGTCTTTACACTCATATTCTATCCCTTCATCATATTTACCCATAAGATTTCCTTGCTTTAAAATTGTGGGAGACAGTTTCTTCTCTAACAGACAAAAATATACCCCAAATCAAGTCTGTGGCTCTGTTCTATTCACCAGCTTACTCAATTTTTTTCCCCTTTCTTCTCCCCCTGGTTTCAGGTCTCTTCTGATTTGGTTACTGTATATTTTTCTGGGGGTTGTTATTATCCTTTCAGTATTTTGTTCTCTCATTCATCTATTCTTCCCTGGACAAAATGAGAAGGAAGAAAAACTTACTCAAAAAAAAAAAAAAGAAGAAGAAGAAGAAGAAGAAGAAGAAGAAGAAGAAGAAGAAGAGGCAATAGCAACTTCTGGGAACCTAATCAATATAGACATTAGTAAGATGTAAGATTTAGAGATTAGAATGGCGATTATAAAGATGCTAGCTCAGCTTGAAAAAAGCACAGAAGATACTAGAGAAGCCATTTCTGGAGAAATAAAATCTCTTTCTGGAGAAATAAAAGAACTAAAATCTAAACAAGTTGAAATCAGAAAAGCTATTATTGAGATGCAATCAAAATTGGAGACTCTTGCTGCTAAGATAAATGAGGCAGAAGAGAGAATTAGTGATCTAGAAGACCAAATGATGGAAAATAAAGAAGCTGAGAAAAAGAGAGACAAATAGCTTTTAGACCATGAGGGGAGAATTTGAGAGATAAGTGATACCATAAGATGAAACAGTATTAGAATAATTGGGATCCCAGAAGAAGAAAGAAAGGGAGGGGCAGAGGGTATATTGGAACATGTTATAGCAGAGAATTTCCCTAATTTGGTCAAGGGAACAAGCATCAAAGTCCAAGAGGCAGGAGAAGCCCCCCAAATCAATAAAAATAGATCAATACCCTATCATCTAATAGTAAAAGTTACAAGTCTCAGAGACAAAGAGAAAATCCTGAAAGCAACTTGGGACAACAGGTCTGTAACATGCAATGGCAGAAATATTAGATTGGCAGCAGACCTATCCACAGAGTCCTGGGAGACCAGAAAGGACTGGCATGATATATTCAGAACAATAAATGAGAAAAGTATGCAACCAATAATAGTATATCCAGCTAGGCTGTCATTAAAAATAGAAGGAGAGATAAAAAGCTTCCAGGACAAATAAACACAAAAAGAATTTGTGAACACCAAACCATCCCTACAAGAAATATTGAAAGGGGCCCTCTAAGCAAAGAGAGAGCCTAAAAGCAACAGATCAGAAAGGAACAGAGACAACATACAGTAAGAGTCACCTTAAAGGCAATACAATGGCACTAAATGCCCCAATCAAAAAATGCAAGGTATCAGATGGATAAAAAAACAAGATCATCAATATGTTATCTCCAAGACATTTCTTTGTCTTTGATCCAAAGAGGGAGTGGGAAAACAATTTACCATGCTAATGTACACCAAAAGAAAGCTGGGGTGGCAATCCTTATATCAGACAAATTAGATTTTACACCAAAGACTATAATAAGAGATGAGGAAGGACACTATATCACACTTACAGGGTCTGTCCAACAGGAAGGTCTAACAATTTTAAATATCTATGCCCCTAACATGGGAGCAGCCAATTATGTAAACAAATTAATAATGAAATCAAAGAAACACAACAACAATAATACAATAATAGTAGGGTACTTTAACACCCCCTCACTGACATGAGCAGATCATCTAAGGAAAAGAACAACAAGGAAATGAAGGCTTGAAATGACAAACTGGACCAGATGGACATCACAGATATATTCATAACATGTCATCCAAAGCAACAGAATACACATTCTTCTCTAGTGCACATGGAATATTCTCCAGAATAGATCACATCCTGGGTCACAAATTGGTCTCAAATACTACCAAAAGACTGGGATCATTCCCTGCATATTTTCAGACCACAATGCTTTGAAACTAGAAATTAACCACAAATGCAAAGCTGGAAAGAACTCTTTCCATGGAGGCTAAAGAGTATCCTACTAAAGAATGAAAGGCTCAACCAGAAAAATAAAGAAGAATTTTAAAAAATCATGGAAACAAGTGAAAATGAAAACACAACTGTTCAAAATCTTTGGGACATAGCAAAGGCAATCCAGAGAGGAAAGTATATAGCAATGCAAGCCTCTTTAAAGAAACAAGAAAGGTCTCAAGTATACAACCTAACCCTACACCTAAAAGAGCTGGAGAAAGAACAGCAAAGAAAGCCTAAACCCAGCAGAAGAGAAATAATAAAGATCAGAGCAGAAATCAATAAAATAGAAGCCAAAAGAACAATAGAACAAATCAACAAAACTAGGAGCTGGTTCTTTGAAAGAATTAACAACACTGATAAACTTCTGGCCAGATTTATCAAAAAGAAAAGAGAAAGAACCCAAATTAACAAAATCATGAAAGAAAGAGGAAAGATCACAACCAACACCAAAGAAATGCAAACAATGATAAGAACAAATTATGAGCAACTATACACCAATAAATTGGACAATCTGGAAGAAATGGATGCATTCCTAGAGACATATAAACAGAACCAGGAAGAAATAGAAAACCTGAACAGACCAATAACCAGTAAGAAGATTGAAGTACTCATCAAAAATCTCCCAACAAACAAAAGTCCAGGGCCAGATGGCTCCCCGGGGAAATTCTACCAAACATTTGAAGAGGAATTACTACCTATTGTCCTGAAACTGTTCCAAAATATAGAAATGAAAGGAAAACTTCCAAACTCATTTTATGAGGCCAACATTACCTTGATCCCAAAACCAAAGACCCCATCAAAAAGGAGAATTACAGACCAATATCCCTGATGAACTTGGATGCAAAAATTCTCACCAAAATACTAACCAATAGGATCCAACAGTACATTAAGAGAATTATTCACCACAACCAAATGGAATTTATTCCTTGCCTGCGAGGTTGGTTCAACATCCACAAATCAATCAATGTAGTACACTACATTAATAAAAGAAAGAACAAGAACTATATCATGCTCTCAATAGATGCTGAAAAAGCACTTGACAAAGTACAGCATCCATTCTTGATCAAAACTGTTCACAGTGTAGGGATAGAGGGTCTACCTCAATATCATAAAAATCATCTGTGGAAAACCCACAGCAAATATCATCCTCAAAGGGGAAAAACTGAGGACTTTTCCCCTAAGGTCAGAAACACGGCAGGGCTGTCCACTGTCACCACTGCTATTCAACATATTACTGGAAGTCCTGGCATCAGTAATCAGACAACAAAAAGAAATAAAAGGCATCTGAGTTGGCAAAGAAGTCAAACTCTCACTCTTTGCAGATGATATGATACTTTATGTGGAAAACCCAAATGACTCCACTTCAATACTGCTAGAGATCATACAGGAATTCAGTAAAGTAGTAAGATATAAAATTAATGCACAGAAAAGAGTTTCATTTCCATACACCAACAGCAAGACAGAAGAAAGAGAAATTAAGGAGTCCATCCCATTTACAATTGCACTCAAAGCCATAAGATACTTAGGAATAAATATAACCAAAGAGGCAAAGAATCAATACTCAGAAAACTATAGAATACTCATGAAAGAAATTGAGGAAGACACAAAGAAATGGAAAAATGTTCTATGCTCATGGATAGCAAAAAAAAATATTGCGAAAATGTCTCTGCTACCTAGAGCAAACTGTACATTTAATGCAATCCCCATCAAAGTATCATCAACTTTTTCCAAAGTAGTGGAACATGTAATCTTAAAATTTGTATCTAACCAGAAAAGACCCCACATAGCCAGAGGAATGTCAAAAAAGAAAGCCAAAGATGATGGCATCCCAATTCCAGACTTCAAGCTCTATTACAAAGCTGTAATCATCAATTTTGTGTGGTATCGACACAAAAACAGATGCATAGATCAGTGGAACAGAACAGAAAGCACAGAAATGGACCCTCAACTTTATGAACTAATCTTTGACAAAGCAGTTAAGAATTTCCAATGGAAAAAAGACAGTCTCTTCAACAAATGGTGTAGGCTAAATTGGACAGCCACATGCAGAAGAATGAAACTGGACCATTTCCTTATACCACACACAAAAACAGACCCAAAATGGATGAAATACTTCATTGTGAGACAGGAATCCATCAAAATCCTTGAGGAGAACATAGGCAGCAACCTTTTTGACCTCAGCCACAGCAACTTCTTCTTAGAAACATTACCAAAAGCAAGGCAAGAAAGGGCAAAAATGAACTAAGGGGACTTCATCAAGATCAAAAGCTTTTACACAGCAAAGGAAATAGTAAACAAAACCAAAAGATAACCACCTGAATGAGAGAAGATATTTGCAAATGACATATCAGATAAAGGGCTGGTATCCAAAATCTATAAAGAACTTATAAAACTGATCACCCAAAGAATAAATAATCCAATCAAGAAATAGGCAAAAGACATGAACAGACATTTCTCCAAAGAAGACATCCAAATGGCCAACAGACACATGAAAAGTGTTCAACATCATTCAGCATCAGGGAAATACACATCCAAACCATAATGAGATACCACCTCCCACTAGTCAGAATAGCTAAAATTAACAGAAAAAGACAGGTTTTGGTGAGGCTGTAGAGAAAGGGGAACCCTCTTAAACTGTTGGAAAGATCCTAGATGTCCATCAGTGGATGAATGGATAAGAAAGATGTGGTACATATATATACAGTGGAATACTATGCAGCCATCAAAAAATTACATCTTGCCATTTGTAACAATGTAGATGGAACTAGAGGATATTATACTAAGCAAAATAAGTTAATCAGAAAAAGACAATTATCACATGATCTCACTGATACAAGGAATTTGAGAAACAATACAGAGGTTTATAGGGGAAGGGAGGGAAAAATGAAACAAGATGAAAGCAGAGAGGGAGACAAATCTCACCAAACAAATTGAGGGTTGCTGTAGTGGAGGGGATTGGGAGGGATGGGTGGCTGGCTGATGGACATTGGAAAGGGTATGTTCTATGGTACGTGCTGTGAATTGTGGAAGACTGATGAATCACAGACCTGTGCCCCTGAAACAAATAATACATTATATATTGTTTTTAAAAAATTTACATAGTAGAGGGCTATTCTTGCCAAGAACAGTCACTCCTGCAACTTTCATCTCTTCCAGAAACCTTCTTTATCCCCATTCAAAATCCTTAGCCCTAGACTCTAAAATTTTTAGTCACCCCAGCTCTTAGAGGATATATAGCATCCCATAGAAATGTGTAGGCTATGGGAATAAACCAAAGTTCAGACATGGAAACATGAAAGACTCATCTACTGACTGCTGAATTTGGAGCCATTATAGGCCTCTGTTACAGTAAGTGGTATCTGGGAGTTCCCTTCAACTCAGGAATATAATTCCATGCCTATGATCATTGACTCTTTCTCAAACACAGCTCACATCTTGGACCTGTTATCTGATATCTGTTCCTGTCCGTATATGTTTCTTCTGAGTCTTCTGCCTCTATAAGCTCTCCACTCAACTAACTGTGGCATGGGCTTTAGTCTGTTTGCCATTTTGGAAAGTTTCTTTTTTCTTTTCTTTCAGTAAAAGCACATTCTCCTAATGTCAAACACACCTTATCACATCATGGAACACTACCAATGGTCCTATATCACACATAACTCCTTCCCACTAAGTTGACCATATTTGATTTAATAAGACACAACCTTCCAGTTGAGGTATTTCTTTTTTTTTTTTTTTAAAGATTTTATTTATTTGACAGAGAGAAACATAGCCAGAGAGGGAACACAAGCAGGGGGAGTGAGAGAGGGAGAAGCAGGCTTCTCGCCGAGCAGGAAGCCCAATGTGGGACTCGATCCTGGGTCTCCAGGATCATGACCTGAGCCGAAGGCAGTCGCTTAACCAACTGAGCCACCCAGGCGTCCCAAGTTGAGGTATTTCAAAGATATCATTTGCCCTATCTCCCTCAACAACAATATTTTGGGAAAATTCTGAGAATCGCTTCCACAGTAGGACAAAGGACCACAAAGTAAATCCAAAAACAAGGATCTTTGAGGAGTTCTCAATATAAAGATTGAGAAATATGTTTCTTAAACAAATATTCTATTCCATTCAATCCTCCAAAAGAATAACTAATTCCTAGTCCCCAATACAAAAATCTATAAAATTTGGAGATCCAGAAAATGCAAACTCCTTCACTTTCCCCTTTCTCACATTGATTTTCCCTGCGAAACCTGACAAGAGCAACTTATAATGTGCTCAACTTCCAGATTTGTGAATGATACAGAGTGTGAAAATAATACTGTTCTACATGCCTGTATCACTAGAGATGACCCCAGTATCTCACTGGTGGGAAGTTAATCAGGCCCAAAGCATGCCTTCTACTTAGTGAGAATGTTCCGCCAAATTCAGTCCAGCATCACATACTAGAAATTACCTGGGCCAAGGAAAATGGAAACACTTCAGAGTCCCCAGAAATCACAATTGGTCATTATACCCAAGAGAGCATTTTCTGGTCTCTAAAATTAGTTTGATCCATACATAAAACATTGGCCACAGTTTAACAATATATCTCATTCTACTAATTTCCTATCATTTGTTTTATACACACACACACACACACACACACACACACACACACCCAGGGGTCAAAAACCTCTCACCTCTATTCAAGCAAGTAGAGATAGCTTCCCTTTATTCTTGTTGGTCCATCACTACCAGTTAAGTGGGACCCACTTGCAACCCTCTTGCTATATATAACTCTTCTCTCCATCATTACCACCTCTCAGGCCTCTTTTTCCCCACTTCATTCACTTTATGTATTACAGTAACAGAACCCATTCTTCATTTTTTTTAAGATTTCATTTATTTATTTGAAAGAGAAAGAGCATGAGAGAGAGAGAGAACAGAGGCAGAGGAAGAAGCAGGTTCCCCACTGAGCAAGGAGCCCGATGGTGGACTCCATCCCAGAACTCTGAGATCATGACCTGGGATGAAGGCAGATGCTTAATTGACTGAGCCACCCAGGTTCCCCCCATTCTTCATTTTTGAAGGAAGTCAGAATGAATAGCTAATTCAAGAAACGTTCCAGGAATACAACTCTCATTTAAAAAAAAAAAGAATTATCCTCAAAGCCCTCTTCCAGAAAGTTACTGTCATGGCAAAAAGCAAGGACTGTGGAGCCACACTCAGGGATTCAAACTTCAGATCTGACATTTTCTGTTTCTGTGATCTTGGGAAAATTACCCAATTTCCCTGTGGCTATTTTCTCATCCATCACATGGGGACAAAAAAGGACCTGCATCATAGAACTGTTACAAGGATTAGGGGTCCTGACATATCTAAAGCACTTAAAACCATGCCTGACACATAGCAAGCATGGGAGAAGCACTCACTTTTACTGTTGTTGGCAACCACTGTGTTATGCTGGCTCCTAAGGTAGAGAAATGGGCTCTTTCCAGAGTCCTTACTCCATCTCTCACTAACTGTATGGTCCTGGACAAGTTACATAATGACAATGGTAAAGATATCTGTCTTATAAGCTTTTTATGAAGATCAAATTAAAAATCAACAACAACAAATGTACACTCCTCAAAAACTGCTAGCTATTACTGGTACTAGGAGTTCTCCCAAGGTATAAAGGAAAGGAAGTCCAAAACAAAATAAATAAATAAAAGTTAAAAACTGATGAAATTCATGCAATTCTAAGTTTGCAATTATCTAAACCAAGGAGTTAACACCAGGAAAGAAAGATAGGGAAAATGTGCCTGGGTGGCTCAGAGAGTTAAGCCTCTGCCTTCAGCTCAGGTCATGATCTCAGGGTCCTGGGATCGAGGCTCAGGTCGGGCTCTCTGCTCAGCAGGGAGCCTGCTTCCTCCTCTCTCTCTGCCTGCCTCCCTGCCTACTTGTGATCTCTTTCTTTGTCAAATAAATAAATAAAATTTTAAAAAAAATTGTAGAGAAAGGAGGAGCATGAGTCAGGTAGCAATTAATGAGGCTTCCCAAAATCTCAGGCTCTTCTACCATTGCTAAGTAAATCCGAGCTCTTCCCCTGTTCTAGGATTGAAAATTTTCTGTTTATCACTATGCACCAAAAACAAAAGCAATTTGGTGTTCCAAATGACAACTGTAACACAAAGGGTCCTGATATATTTAAATGAAGATTTTTTAAAAATTATTCAGTCACTAAAAAAAATTCACTTGGATACCACAGTGTAAAACGGAGGTGGATTATCTCAATCACCTCTTTAATTTTATGGATAATATAATTGAGAACAAGAGGGTTGAAAAATTTACCTGACATCACATAACTCCTAAATAGTAGAGCTAATGTTAAATTAACCCAGCCTTCTGATTCCTAATTCAAAGGTCTTTCAACTATACATGTTGCCTGTTTTTCTTCTCTCTTGTCTCTTTTTTAATCTTGTGCCAGAAAGATGTTTTTTCACTTTTATTGATTCATTTGTTTGGAATGTATGCGTCTCTTTATCCCTCTGAAGGTGAAACTAGCACATACAGAAAGTGGAATTAAATGCAGGAACACAGAAAGTGGCCATGCTTCATTAAGAGCAAATGGAGTAAACCTATGTGTAGCAGAGCAACGATTTCGCCATAGCAATCTGCTTTTCCATCTTACAGAATCTCTGTGCTCCTTGCTTGTGTCTCATTAAAAGTTGTTGTTGTTCACTGGGGTAATTTTAAAAGTTCAGAAGACATGGACAAAAGTTATTGCCCTACACATGAGAACTTAATTGCACTTGAGGTTCGGTGACCTATTTACTTTCTTCGAAACATTTTGTGCCTATGATAATGAGAACTTGAAATAGACCCTAGTCAGTAGGAAAGACAGCATCATCTGCTTTTCAATTAAATTATCCAGCTCAACAATTTCTTATCTACACCAATGCTACCACCAGATGGAGGGGAGGACCTTTCATATCTATCGTTGACACTTTATTTTCTTTTCCAGATTCTAAAACCTTATTGAGACTTCTCATTTCAATTTGGTGGGGGGAAATGCTCATTTTCTTACTCCAGAAACATAATTTCCTCTTGGTATAGGTAAAACTAAAACATTATTAAGGTAGGTTTCTTTCTAAAATTTGTTTTTGAAACAATCTTAAACACTTCATTATGACTGCTTTTCAGAATAATCAAGATGCCTAATATATAAATTGCATTTTATGCATGCTATCAACAAGGGAAAAAACTATAAATACAATTTTTTGTTTTCAAAATATATAGTTCAGAGTCATGCAATATTTTTCTCTGACACAGATAATGTATTGTATTTTCAGTGTTGAATTAATATGGGCAAGAGTGAGAACTGAATTCTCACAAATAGTCCTATCTTTACAATGTTAATATTGTTGGACCTTCTATCCCCAGTTGTATTACAGCACCATCTTGCTGTAATATTAGGGAGTCCTCAAATGACCTTCATATCATGACTCAAAGATAAACATAAATACTAATCAAAGAACTCTAAATTCCAGACCAAACAGAACATGTACCTTCTTATTTATTAGAAACTCAAAGAAAAAAGGAATTGAAAAAAGGGAAGAATTTGGATCAAGGAGGACTAAGGAAAATATATTTGGTGAAACTCACTTGAGAAAGCACAATCTAGATTCAGGTGATTTATGGGACTCCTTCCGGACCACCCCCCAACACACACACACAAACCACATGCAAGATTCCAACAGGTTCTAAGATCTCAGGTAGTATGGCTTTACTGAAATCCCCAGGAAACTGTCATGCCATCCTCACATAGAATGTTTAGGTCCATCCAAACAGACATATGAATGAGACAAAACAACACACAAAACTACTTTGTAAGGGAGAACTTACTTCACAGATTGCCCCATAATTATCTTGCAAATATCTCTCTTCTCACACTACTCAACATATGCCTACTGTAATGATTGTATCTAAATAAAATTATAAGTACATTCTATTCCTAACAGGCCCCTAAGTGGGTCTAAAGGTTCTCTAGATTTCTTAGGTTAATTCCAAGGTGAGGCAACCTGCTAAAGATGTTCCAAATCCTATATGCCTCCCAACATAGCATTGTATTTGGGAGCTATGAGCTCCCCTAGATTAGCAATAAGTGATATAAACTGCATAACCTGGGGATACCAAGATGACCTGTGTCATTATTGTCTATTTTTTTAATGTCAAATATTGTTTTGCTCATAAAAGGTTACTCAACATGTTCACTTAAAAGGAACAAGCTAGATATCAGCAAACTTAAATCCCACAGAATCCCTATCTGGACAAAAGGTACCCTTCAAAACCACTTCTCAGTAGCTCAGTCAGTTGAAATCATCTAAGAGACATAACCTTCTTCATTCTCCACAATAATAGGTTTGCAGGATAACAGGAAAATGTCTCCTTGCCTTCGATGGCATCAAAATTTGGATGTTTTCCAAGGTCTTCATCTCTCCTAACCATATATGTATATGGTTTCCATATGTAGAAAAATATATGAAGTCACATTACATATCTGACATTTTCCCCCTATGTCAAATCTGCCATATTCACATACCAGCATTTAGACATACCTTGCCCTCCTCATTCTCCATTTATATAGACCAAGAAAGTTGATCTCACCCTTGCATCTGGGCTTGTGTGTGCCTCAGGTACTACCCGTAGAGGATCACACCTCATGAACAGAGTGATTTCATTTAGAGAACCCAAGTTATGACCAAGCTCAATCCCAAGGATATTTCATTATAATTTTAGGAGAAATTTTTGTCCCGAAAGAGGGAGGGGGTGGAGAAGGGACTATTATTTGGCCTGTGTGAAATGAAGTTGATGCAGAAGAGATAAAAGAAAAAGGAAAAGAAGAGAAAGAAAGGAAAGGAAACAAAAGTAGGGAAAAGAAAAGAAAAAAGAAAAGAAAGAAAAAAGAAAAGAAAGGAAAAGAAAAAGAAAGAAAAGAAAAAGAAAAGATTGAGAGGTAAAGACAGACCAAATGTTAAGAACCTTATTTTAGTCCTCAAATGCAGCTTTGTCCGAAGCCTATGTCTGAAATTTTCAGTTATATGAGTCAATAAACTCCTTTTTTTCCTTTAAGATGATATCCCATGCAACAAAGCGTCCTCACTACAAATTTCATTAAATTTTTCTAGGATTATTCAAGTCATAATTTCCATATGAATCATTAACACAAGCTTTTCAAAGAAAGCTAATTTGACCTTTACCTGAAAATGGGTACACTGTATGTATATCACCAGAAGTGCAGATAATTTATCTTTCTTTTTTAAGGAATAAAATAGAGTAATAATATGAATATCATTTAGAGAATTAGATTTTCTCATTTCTTAAATTTCACCAAAAAGGTTGTTTTGCTATATATCCACAATTTTTAAAAATAGCATTAAAATTTTTGGATATCAAGCCAAACAGTATTTTTTTGTTAATACTGGAACCGGTCTGAATTTCTATTGAAAACAAAACCAAAAAAATCAGAAGAGTATACGTTAAACAATAATAGCTTTATTCAAAACATGTAAAACCCCCTAAATTATAGTTTTGCTTTACAGTATGACAAGTCCTCCCTTGTTAGCATTTTAACGGGGTGTGGAGAAATGCCTATCCTCTCTACTCTAAAAAAGAGAATATTTGCCTCTATTCTAATAATTCTCTGTCAAACTAGGAAAAAGGATCATTCTCATTCTTGGTGTTCCCTCCAAAGCTCCACAGAATGTGTAGCAAATGAAAAAAAAAAAAAGTGTTTAGAAGAGCTCGTTTTCATGCACTACAGATTCTAACCTTGTCTCTAAGAGCCAAGGTTGATGCGTCCCATGCCAAATTAAATCTAAGATGTATGCAGAAATGAAAAGGGTAGCATTCCATGAAAAATTCCACTTTTCAGTTAAAGTAGCTAAGGTTTATTAAATATGCAAAAATCACAATGTCAATGTAACTTTGCAAATTAGGGTTTTCTTTTTTAAATGTTTAAGCACTGTACTGTAAAGAATGAAACAGCTGAAGACTTTTCACAGCTTGTTACCTGTATCTTTTTCTCAAAGAACCTGCACTAATAAATAAGCCATACATTTCCCAAAGATAAGGGATTTTTGTTCATATCCCAGTGAGCAGTTTACTGAATATATTTGAACAAATTGTCTTTGTTCAGTGACCCTGACTAATTCTCCTGCTAGTTGGATCAGTGTTGCAAACCTTGGTGCCTTATGATTCACAAGCATCATATTTTTGAGCTAGTATATCCTCTCCATGCAGCTGATCATTGAGCACAAAGATGTTTTATACTGAAGTAAGAGGCATCATATTTTTTAAAATAGAGATTTGCAAAGGCTTAAGGAAGCTGAAGGCAATAATATAAAAAATCTGAAATAAGCATGTCTTTGAATACAGAACTGATTTTTTTTTTGTCTTTTTAAATAACTTTTATTTTTTCTGATGGTAAAGTAAATGAGGTTTCAGCGGGAAAATGTAGAAAATACCCAAAAATGTAAAAAAAAAAAAGCACCTATAAAAAAACTTAGAATTCTCCCCAAAATGTTATAATCTGGGGGGGGGGGGATTCTTCTAGATATTTTAACTTGGAAATAAACAGATAACTTTTCTCTAAATTGAGATCACATTCTAAATACTCTTTTTTATTTTTTATTTTTACACTGCATGTATCATGACCATTTTCTTACATCATAAACTATAAAAATATGATCATTAACAATTATATAATAATTTACTGACTCTGTATTTTAAAATATTTTTACTGGAGACCTAGCACCTATCAGGGACTATGCTAAGTTCTCAGTAAGCAACCTTAAATGGATCTTTGTGGAAAGGCAGACACCAAACTATTAATTACATACACGCATACTTTGACAACTATTTTAAAAATATTTTTATATTTATATTTTACATTTCATGTAATATATAATACATATTATATATTATATTTTATTTTTATATTTATATTTTATAATATAGGGCTCAGTCTAACCTGAGCAATAAGGAAAGGCTTTCTTGGGACGCACAGTTTAAGATGAGCCCTCATAGATGAGTAAAAGTTAACCTGGTAAAAAGAAGAGAGCAAACGAAACAAGATGTACAAGTCCTTGAATTGAGAAAGAGCTCCAGAGCGACTGAGGGATGGAAAGGTCAGAATTGTGAGACATTAAAAGGCCGTTCAGTAGGAGATTAGGCTGGCAGGATAATCAGGGGCAGTGCTCTCAAGGTCTTTTAGGGCATATTAGGGATTGGGGGTGGTAATCCTAAATGCAATGAGAAAGCAAAGAAAGGGGTTTACACTGAAGTGATATAATCAGATTTGCATTTTAAAAAGACCTCTGTGACTGCTGGGCAGATAATGGATTACAGAAGAGAAAGGCAAAAGCTGAGAAACAGTAAGAGCACAATTGTAATAATTCAGGTTAGAGCCAGTGGTTAGGACCAAGACAGAGAAGCAGGCAGAGAAACAAACATATTCAAAATATATTTTGTAAGCAGAAGCAATAGGACTTGGTGATAGACTCAATGTGGGAGTGAGAGGCTGATGTGTAGAGTAAGTCACAGCAAGAGAAACTGAGCAATGAAGGTCTCATTAGCTGAACTGGGAGAGACTGGTGGAGGAGCAAATCTGAAGGGAACAATCAAAAGTTCGGTTAGCAAGATGACAAAGATGTGAAGTTGACAAAGTACAGATGTGAAGTTGACAGTTGGACGTACCAAGTTGGGTCCTCAGAAAAGAAGCTGCGTAGAAGATTAGCTATTGAAGTCAGTAAAAAATAAATAGTATCTAATAATCTAATTTCTTCAGAATCAGTGAGATATTTTAGGAAGAATATATAGAGTAAGCAAAGAAGTGCAGTGGAAACTCAAACAGTTAAATTTCAAAAAAAAAAGACAAAGTTTTTGGCAAAAATATTTTTAAAAGGAATAGCCAGAGGTAAGAGCAAACTCAAGGTAGTGTATTGTCAAGGAAATCAAGAAAAGAGAATTCCAAAGATGGAAATCCAACATGTCCACAAGGGTTTATATATTTTTTTAAAGATTTTATTTATTTGACAGAGAGAAACACAGCCAGAGAGGGAATACAAGCAGGGGGAGTGAGAGAGGGAGAAGCAGGCTTCCCGCCAAGCAGGAAGCCCGATGTGGGACTCAATCCCGGGTCTCTAGAATCATGACCTGAGCTGAAGGCAGTCGCTCAACCAACTGAGCCACCCAGGAGCCCCAAGAGTTTAAGTATTTTGATTGAAAATGACCCACTGAATTTAACAACATGGAGTCCACAATGAGCTCAGTGAGAGAAGGTTAGGTAAGAGGTGGGGCAGAAACCAAATACAAATAAATAAGGGACAAGGCTATAAAGACAGCATCTGTAGGCATCTTTTTTAAGAATCTTGACTATAAAAGGTATTCCAGAAACAGAGACACATTCAAGGAAAAATGTGATTATTTATTTGATTTTTGTTTTAAAGATGGATTGATTTGAGACAGCTCATGAATAAGGGAAGTGGCAGAGGGAAAGGGAGAGAGAGACTCTCAAGCAGACTCTCTGCTGAGGGCAGCTCCCCTCCAATATGGGGCTTGATCTCAGGACCCTGAGATTATGACATGTGTGGATATCAAGAGTCCAACGCTTAACTGACTGAGCCACCGAGGCTTACTTGTTTTCTGTTTTAGAGAATGAAAGACCCGGGGCACCTGGGTGGCTCAGTCATTAAGCATCTGCCTTTGACTCAGGTCATGATCCCGGGGTCCTGGGATCCAGCCCCCATTGGGACCCTGATCAGTGGGAAGTCTGCTTCTCCTTCTCCCACTCTCCCTGCTTGTGTTCCCCCTCTTGCTGTGTCTGTCTCTGTTAAATAAATAAATAAAAATCTTTTTTAAAAATAAATTAAAAAATAAATAATGAAAGACTAGAAAACATGTCTGCTGAAAATGATAGCAGAGATTAAAGGAAGGAGAACCATGACATAACTGCTTGAACAAGGTCTAGAGAGGATACAAGAGGATGGAATCCAGAGCACATATAGAGGATTTCATCTTTCTTGGGAAATGGGATCCTTCACACTGCCTCAAAAAGAAAAAAGGAGGGGCGGGGGTGTAGTGCAAATATAAATAGATATGTTGTTACTTTGTAACAGCTTTACTTTTTCTATATAGTATGCAGTAATGTCATCCTCTAAAACCCCAGGAAAGGTAAAGGAGAGTGAAAAATAAAGAGAATAGAGATTTGAAAAGATTGGAGAAGGTGTGCAGGCATGAAATGATCTTTGCTAAGTGCAAATGAATGGAATTGCCAGTATTGAGGTCCCAGATGAAATGAAAGATAACTTAAAAGTTCAGTGATTTTTCTCCAATAATTCTTAGTTGCAGCAATACAGGCATAGAGAAAGCTGGTACCTAAGTTTTCCAGAGCTGAAATTTTGCTAGGGAGTAGAGCCAAAAAAGAAGCCAAGTTTTGAAGAGTTGGCAAAGGAGTGAGTATAATAAAGAATGGACCCTAAGCTGGACTCGATGAGAACAAGAAGAGAAGGCAGAAAGAGTTAATCTAATAATTTAATGAACATATGTGGTTGAACATTTAATTTATATTTTAATTATATAAGGTTATGAACATGTTTGCAAATGATGCATTAATAAAAATTTTGATCATTTACTTAGATTCCTAAAGTGAGTCAAAGTTAATAAACATTTTAGGGGCGCCTGGGTGGCTCAGTTGGTTGGGCGACTGCCTTCTGCTCGGGTCATGATCCCGGAGACCCGGGATCGAGTCCCACATCGGGCTCCCTGCTCGGCGGGAAGCCTGCTTCTCCCTCTCTCACTCCCCCTGCTTGTGTTCCCTCTCTGGCTGTGTTTCTCTCTGTCAAATAAATAAAATCTTTAAAAAAAAAAAAGTTAATAAACATTTTAGAAGTCTTAATACTATGCATTAATAAAAATTTTGATCATTTACTTAGATTCCTAAAGTGAGTCAAAGTTAATAAACATTTTAGAAGTCTTAATACTAGAACCAACTTGCTTTTTTAAAATGTGTATAGCCCCCCCAAAAGTGAGAAATCCTACTACATTCACCAGTACTGAATATCATCACTTTTAATTATTATTTGATAACAAAAGTGAAATAATTAATTCTTTAAAAAGAAACATTGAGATATAAATCAAAACACAATGTTCAAAGGGCAATTTATCTCTTTGGAAATATTTATTTCCTCTTTTCTAACTAAGATGAAAAAAGTGTGAATGTTTTATTTATCAGTATTTCTTGAACTCACATAAACAATATAGTATAATATTAAAATGTACATTTCTAAATTGTATTTTATCTTCTAATAACCCCTACAAAATCATCTCTATTTTTCCATGTTTTAAATTTTTTTCCTTTTTTTTAATGTAAGGATGGATAGTTGGTGAACTATGTCTGCCATCAAAGGCTCACATAATTCATAGAGAAAAATAATGTTGCTGGTTATAAATATTGATTTCTACTGCAGCAGAATTTTACTAGAGGCCTAGGAAATGCATCAAAGAGAAAAAAAGAGACTACCCTCAAGTAGTTTACATTCTAGTTGGAAATTTAACTGTATTAACAAAAATTTCTTAAAAGCAATGGACAAAGCAATACGTACAAATTATCAACACTCAGCCACAATGATAAATGTGAAAGAAAATGAGAAAAAAATGTGTGTGGGGTCACTGGCCAGGGTCATCTTATTCAAAACTGAACTCATCTTCCCTGATCCCGAACCTTATCCCTGCTATGTAACTCTGTCTCTAATTTATCCATCCAGTTGCATAAACCAGAAATCTGAGCAGTCTCCCTGAATCACCCACATTCAAATATCCATGAAGTTCTATCCATTCCAGTTCTAAAATCTCTATCCATAGGTCTCTCTCTAAGTCCATTGCCACAGTTTTAATTTGAGTATACAGAATTTCAGGGCCAGAGGATTGAATTACCATTCTGACCAGCACTCTTCTCCCAATACAACCACTAGGGAAGAATAGTGAATTGAATGGAATCTTATTTCAACCAATCAGGCATCATTCAGGTACAATACCAATTATTCAGGAGAACATCTGAATTTTACTAGTAGAGCTTCTAAAACAATTGGAAGTTTTATGTACTTACATGATGGATGCAGTTCTACCACTCATTTTTCTTTAAATTACTTACAAATATTTATCAAATAACTATTGAGTATTTATGTGGTATTTTTCCTTTCAAACATCATTGTTTTAATGCATTGTCATACAGACCAATGTGTCATAAGTTGCTCCGTAAGTAATTCTGGGTTTGTTTAAAAAAAAAATCTGTGGGTACTGTTCTCAACAAGATTACTTGATTTCAAAGTACTTGATATGTTTTCTAACTTTTTAGCCATATGCCCTTTTCTACTTCATATAGATATCAAAAAGCAGTGGAGTTAAAAAAATAGATTAAGCTATATATCTAGATTTTCCACTCTTGATGCAAAGCTTTGCTACAAATTCTGTCTTTTGTGTGTTCCCAGTAAATATATATAAATCATCTATTACACCTAAGTAGAAAAAGGAAAGAAGTAAAGATAAATTTTCAATCAAAAAATTGTACGTTTATATTTTGATATAAAACATGACCCCAAATAGTATTTTTATATTATCTAGAATTTTAAATGACTGCCTCATCCCTAACCTGTATTTCACAATTAATTGAAAGTTAAATATATACTATTTGGCACTGAAATGTACAAACACTGGCAACACACAGGTCTGGAGCCTTCTGTTTTAGTTAATATAAGCCATTATTCTGACTCACATCAAGCTTAACTTTTCTAGTAAGATGGTCTCATGGGGCTCCTTATTCCATTTGAAAAGAACAGGACAAAGAGTTCACTTTCAGACAGTTCTTTGCTTCTTTTGGTATAAGAAAATGGTTTGCTAAAAACCTTCCAGAAGGAGGAAAAAGATTTAGAAGAAAAAAAGTTACATTTTCATCAGAGGCAAAATCCAGAATATCCTAACCTAAATTCTCTCTCCTTCTCAGATATTATATACACATACTTGTATTAGTATTCAACATATAATTTGATTAAACACTATTTACTTGCCTAATGGTTTTACCACATAATTATTACTGTCCTTTTGTAGAATGAGAGTATCTTTTAAATCCCCCTCATAGAGTCTGAGTAATGTGGTTAGTAAAATTTATTGTTAACTTGGTAATTACTGAAATAATAAGAGAAATTCTAAAAGAGGAATAGAGATCAGAGTATTAAGAAAGATGGGAAGGAGAAATAGAAAAGAAACAAATAAAAGAAATAATGTGACTGTTAGATATTTTGGACACACTCCAATATCTACTCACATAGAAATTAAAAAGGCTGGGACAACTAGATGGCTCAGTCAGTTAAGCATCTACTTCAGCTCAGGTCACAATTCCAGAGTCCTAGAATGGAGCCTCACAGGGTCCAGGGATCAAGTCCCCTATCAGGCTCCCTCCTCAGTGGGGAGTCTGCTTTTCTCTCTCTCTCTGCCCTCCCATGCTCTGCTTGTGCACTCTCTCTCTCTCTCTCTCTCAAATAAATAAATAAAAATCTTAAAAAGAAAGAAGGAAAGAAAGAAATCAGAAATCCTGACCATCAAAAGGAATACAAAAGTCATTTTCTGGCTCTATTTCAAAAGCAGTTGTTTACCTAGATGTTCAACAAAAGCATAGTTTAGTGGCTAGACCTGGCTGAGTAACTGGTTACCAACTCCTATATGACTGCTTGTTTGTGCATTTACTTAGGGACTTCAAATCATCAACAAAAGTATTAGTTTGAGAAATTAAAAGCATGTAATGGAAAGAACTTCCTTGTTAAGTAACAAGTAATCTCTGTAAATACACACCAAATGACAAATGAGGTCCGAGTGTGGTTCTGTGCTGGTTCTTGAGCAAACTTTCATTCAATAGTTATTGAATCCTACTCTGTGTGGGGTGTACAAAGTTCATTTTCCCCAACTCAGTGCTAACCCACCTCTCCATTTTTCATTGTCTTTGTCTCCAAGCCATGTATTCATTTCTTAAGAAAAAAAAAAAAAAAAAGATCTGTTTATTTGAGAAAGAGAGACCATGAGCATAGATACACAAGCAGGGGGAAGGGCAGAAGGAGAGAAAGAATTCCTCAACCAGACTGTGGGCTGAGTGCAGAGCCCAACACAGGCCTTGACTCCAAGACCCTGAGATGATGACCTGAGCAGAAACCAAGAATCAGGGGCTAGACAGACTGAGCCACCCAGGCGCCCGTATGTTGCTCTCTTCTGAGTTGCATACCAGCAGTGCTCTTATGTATTAACTGCAGGGTGAAATCCCCTGAAAATGCTCTCTTGAAACAGAGAGGTACCATCATATACTAGAAAGAAGACATTTGGGGCACCTGGGTAGCTCAGTCATTACGCGTCTGCCTTCAGCTCAGGTCATGATCCCGGACACCCAGGATCAAGCCCTGCATCAGGCTCCCTGCTCTTCATGAAGTCTGCTTCTCCCTCTCTCACTTCCCTTGTTTGTGCGCCCTCTCTATCTGTGCTTCTCTCTGTCAAATAAATAAAATCTTGAAAGAAAGAAAGAAAGAAAAAGAAGAAAGAAAGGGAAGGAAGGAAGGAAGGAAGGAAGGAAGGAAGGAAGGAAGGAAGGAAGGAAGGAAGGAAGGAAGGAAGGAAGGAGAAAGAAAGAAAGAAAAAGAAAGAAAGAAAGAAAGAAAGAAAGAAAGAAAGAAAGAAAGAAAGAAAGAAAACAGATTGTAGAATAGATTTAGACAAGAACAGACTGATTTTTTTTTTTATTGTTACTAAAAATTTTTTTCCCAGTGTTTCAAGATTCATTCCCCATTCCCCACACCCAGTGCTCCACGCTTTAGGTCTCCCTAGTACCCACCACCAGGCTCTCCCATCCCTCCACACCCCTCCCTCCAAGTCCCTCAGTTTGTTTCTGTGTTCAAAGTCTCTGTTGTTTCGTTTCCCTCCCTAGATTACCCTAGTTCCCATTTGCTTTCCTTCTGCCACTGTCCTCCTGTTTGCCCGTCATGCACCGCAAGTAAGTGAAACCATGCGATACTTGACTTTCTCTTCTTGGCTTATTTCACTCAGCATAATCTCTTCCAGTCCAGTCCATGTTGCTACAAAAGTTGGGTATTCATCCTTTCTGACGGAGGCATAGTATTCCATTGAATATATGTACCACATCTTCTTTATCCATTCATCTGTTGATGGGCACCTTGGCTCTTTCCACAGTTTGGCGATTGTG
>PITA01010539.1:0-71352 GCA_004023965.1 Spilogale gracilis
AATGTTCAGCGTCACTAGCTATCAGGGAAATTCAAATCAAAACCACTCTAAGATACCACCTTACACCAGTCAGAATGGCCAAAATTAACAAGACAGAAAACAACAAGTGTTGGAGAGGCTGTGGAGAAAGGGGAACCCTCTTACACTGTTGGTGGGAATGTAAACTGGTACAGCCGCTTTGGAAAACAGTGTGGAGATTGCTTAAACACATTTTAAAGGCTGTACATCTCTACTTGTCTTCCCCAGTATTGACATCATATTTTATATCTTTTATTTTGTATCCCTTAACTAATTGTAGATATAGTTGATTTTACCCCTTTTTTAACCTTCATACTAGCTCTATAAGGGGTTGATGTGCTCTCTTTACTATATGTTTGCTTTTACCAGTGAATTTTTTCCCCCATAATTTTCCTCTTATGTCCTTTTCTTTCCAGTTTAAAATAACATTTTTTGACATTTCTTGTAAGGTCAATTTAGTAGTGATGAGCTCTTTATCTCTCCTAGAATTCTGAATGATAACCTCCAGATAAAATATTCTTGATTTTAGGCTTTTTTCCAGCTTCTTAAATATATCCTGCCACCTCCATCTGGCCAAAGTTTCTGCTGAAAAATTGGCTAATAGTCTTATGGGTGTTCCTAGAACGAACCTGTTTGCTTTTATTTTGCTGCTTTTAAGATTTTCTCTTTATTGTTAATTTTGACATTTTAATTATTATGTGTCTTGGTATATATCTCTCTGCGTCATGGATCTGGATGCTTATTTCCTTGTCCAGGTCAGGCAAATTTCAGCTGTTATTCCTTCTTATGTGTGTTCTCTATTTCAAATATACTTTTTCCTCTCTCTTACTTTTCCCTTTTGGAACCCCTATAATATGAATGTTAATATGTTTGATGTCATCCCAGAGTTCCCAAAACCTATCTTCATAAAAAAAAATTTTTTTTGGTGTTCTAATTGGGAAATTTATAGTTTTTATCTTCCAGATTGCTGATTTTTTTTACATCAGTTATATTCTTTGACTTGTCATTTTTATTCTCACTTATTTGAAGTTCTCATTGTGTTTATTCCCTCTTCTTTCATGTTAAGTGAGCATCTTTATAATCACTACCTTGATGTCTTTATCAGGTAGATTAGTTATCTCTGATTTATTCTTTTTCTTAGGTTTCCTCTTGTTCTTTTGTTTTGAACATACCCTTCAGTCTCCTTAATTTTTCTATTTCTATATTAGTTAGGTCAGCTCTGACTCTTGGTCTTAAAGTTAGTGGTTTTATGTAGAAGGGATCCTGGGGGCCCCCAAGTTCCATCCCTTCTGGTTATGAAAATCCGGTGTTCCAGGGCTGTCTTCTATGTGGGCTGCATGTGCCCTCCTATTATAACTTGGCTACAACTGCTGCAGGTGCATTGGGGGACAGGGCTGCCTCCCACCACATGGCTGGCTGAGAGGCCTGGCTACAGGTGATATGGGCATGCTGGTGGGTGACAGCTTTCAGGGTGGCTGGCTAAGTGCCAGTTGTGATTATTGGAGTCATGATCGTGTGCAGAAGTGCCCCTTCTCCAGCAGAGCCTCCCTTTGGAGGGAGGCACCTGCCTGGGCAAACAGGTTCAATGGAGAATGCCAGGATGAGGTCAGCAGTGCTAACAATGTAGATGAAAAGTGTCAGAACTGATGCCTGCCAGCACTGGGCCAGAGAGGCTGATGGACAGAAAGAAAAATGGCTTCCACCAGTGCCTGTTCCCTGATAAACTTCCTAGGAATCTCTGACCCTCTGTCATATGCCCTACATTTACTCAGTAAATCTTAACCTATGGGCCAGGTGTTTTTCAAACTGCTGCCTCTGTGCTGGTTCTGAGGAAGTGAGATTGTGGATAAGAGTAGAATCTCAATTTCCTATAGGACTCAGGCTCTCCTGGAGTTAAGCACCACTGATTTTTTTATTTTATTTTTTCTTTATTTAAGCATAGTTGACACATAGTTACATTGGCTTCAGGTGTACAACATAGTGATTCAACTAATCTCGTTATGCTATATTTACCTCAAATGTTGCTACCATCTGTCACTATACAACACTATTACAACCTGATTGTCTATATTCCCTATGATGTACGTTTGATATCTGTGACTTATTTTTGCCATAACGGAAGCCTTTACCTCTTATTCCCCTTCATCTACTTTGCCCAATCCCCTCCAGCCCTGCTCTGGAGACCACCAGTTACTTCTTTGTATTTATGGATCTGTTCTGCTTTGTTCATTTGTTTTTTTTAAGATTCTACATAAAAGTGCAATGATATCTGTTTATCACTGTCTTATTTATTTCACTTAGTATAATACCCTTTAGGTCCATCCATGTTACCACAAATGGTAAGATTTCATTTTTTATTGCTGATTAATATTTCATTACACATACATCCCATATCTTCTGTCCATTCATCTATTGATGGATACTTAGGGTTGCTTTCATAGCGTGGTTACTGTAAATAATGTTATAATAAACTTAGGGGTGCATATATTTTTTCAAATTATTGAGATTTTTGGGGGGTAAATACCCAGTGGTGGAATTACTACATTGTATGGCATTTCTATTTTTTAATTTTTTGAGTAATTTTATACTGTTTTTGACAGTGGCTGCACCAATTTACATTCTTATGAGTAAGGGTTAGTTTTTCTCCACATCTTTGCCAACACTTGTTATTTCTTAATTTTTGATACTAGCCATTCTGACTTGTGTGAAGTGATATCTCATTGTGATTATGATTTGTATTTCTCTGATAATTAGTGTTGTTGAGTATCTCTTCATGTGTCTATTGGCCATCCGTATGTCTTTTTTGGGAAAATGTCTATTCAGGTCCTCTGCTCACTTTGTGTGTGTGTGTGTGTGTGTGTGTGTGTGTGTGTGTGTGTGTTGGATACATTCTTTGTACATTTTGGATATTAACCCCTTATTGGATATATCATTTGCAAATATTTTCTCCCAGTCAGTAGGTTACCTTATTGTTTTATTTTGGGTTCCTTTGTTGTGAAAAAGCTTTTTATTTTTGCTTTTGTTTTCCTTGCCTGAGGAGAGCTATCCATAAAAATGTTATCAAAGATGGTATCTAAGAGATTACTGCCATGTTTTCTTTTAGGAGTGTTCTGGTTTCAAGTCTCACTTTTAGGTCTTTATTTTCAGTTTATTTTTATGTATAATATAAGTGGTTCAGTCTCATTCTTTTTTTTTTTTTTTGAAGATTTTATTTATTTGACAGAGAGAAACACAGCCAGAGAGGGAACACAAGCAGGGGGAGTGAGAGAGGGAGAAGCAGGCTTCCCGCCGAGCAGGGAGCCCGATGTGGGACTTGATCCCAGGTCTCCAGGATCATGACCTGAGCCAAAGGCAGTCGCTTAACCAACTGAGCCACCCAGGCGCCCCTCAGTCTCACTCTTTTGCATGTAGCTGTCCACTTTCCCAAAACCATTTATTGAAGACTCTGTCTTTTCCCCATTGTATATTCTTGGCTCTTTTGTCACAGATTGACAATATAGGTATGGGTTTATTTCTGGGCTGTCCAGTTCCATTAATCCATGTGTATGTTTTTGTACAAGTACCATAGAATTTTGATAACTATAGCTCTGTAGTGCACCCTGAAATCTGGGAGTGTGCTTTGTTCAGCTTTGTTGTTCTTCCTCAGAATGTTTTGTCTTTTAGGAGTTCTTTGTGTTTCCATAGAAACTTTAGGATTATTTTTCTAGTTCTATGAAAAATGTTATTGGTATTTTAATAGGAATTGCAGTGACTCTGTAGATTGCCTTGGGTAGTATGAACATTTTAACAATATTCTTCTAGTTCATGAACATGGAATAAGTTTTGATTTGTGTTGTCTTCAATTTCTTTCACCAATTTTATTAAAATTTATTAACATATAATGTATTATTTGTTTCAGGGGTACAGGTCTATGAATCGTCAGTCTTAAACAATTCCCAGCACTCACCATAGCACATACCCTCCCCAATGTCCATTACCCACCCACCCTACCTCTACCCTCCCACCCTCCCACCCAGCAACCCTCAGTTGGTTTCCTGAGATTGAGTCTCTTATGGTTTTTCTTCTTCCCCAGTCCCATCTTGTTTCACTTTTCCCTCCCTTCCTCCAACCCCTGCCCTGCCTCTCAAATTCCTCATGAGTCTTTCACCAATGTTTTAAAAAATTTCAGAGTACAGGCCTTTCACCTCCTTGGTTAAGTTTATTCCTGGGTATTTTATTCTTGGTGTAATTGAAAATGGAATTGTTTTTCTAATCCTCTTTCTGCTACTTCAGTGTTAGTGTAGAAATGCAAAGGATTTCTGTATATTAATTTTGTATTCTGCAAATTAATTGAATTATTTTATTACTTTAAATAGTTTTTCAGGGGAGTTCTCAGGGTTTTCTATACATGGTGTCACATCATCTGCCAATAGTGAAGGTTTTACTTCTTCCTTAGCAATTTCTTTCTTGTGTTAGTGTTGTTGTTAGGTCTTCCAGTGCTGTGTTGAATAAAAGTGGAAAGAGTAGACATCCTTGTCTTGTTTCTGGCCTTAAAGGAAAAGCTCTTAGTTTCTGACCATTGAGTATGATGTTGATTTTTCATATATGGCCTTCATTATATTGAAGTATGTTCCCTTTGAACACATTTTGTTGAGAGATTTTATCATGAGTGTTTGTTGAATTTTGTTAAATGCTTTTTCTGCATCTCTTCAGATGATCATGTGATTTTTATCCTTCATTTTGTTTGCTTTGCAGATATTGCCCCAACCTTTTTCCTGGAATAAATATACAGCCGTCAATATTAACTTGGTGGTTGCTGAAGTTTGAACACATTACAAAATAACTTTTTTACTCATATCATAGTTGTATTTTACATCTTTTATTTATAATTTTATCCTAGTCCTGGCCTTATTTGCTTTAAGCAGTCCCTTTAACATTTCTTGTAAGGTCATTTTAGTGGTGATGCACTCTTAAATTTTCTTTGGAAAACTCTTTACCTGGCAAAGTTATCTTTCAGAATAGGAGAGTATTCTTGGGGTAGGGATTTTTCTTTCAGCATTTTGACTATATCCTGACATTCCCTTTCTGGTCTATATAATTTCTCCTGAAAAATTAGCATAGAATTATGGGGCTTCTCTTATATATATTTTTTTGCTTCTCTCTTGTTGCTTTTACAATTCTCTTCATCCTTAACCTTTGACATTTTAATCATTATGTGTCTTTGGTGTGGACATCTTGGACTTTCTGTGTTTCTTGAACCTGGATGTCTGTTTCCTTTTCCAGGTTAAGAAAGCTTTCAGTTATTATTTATTCAAGTAAGTTTTCTACCCCCTTCCATTTTCCTTTAGGGGTCCCCTATAATGCAAATGTTTGTTTGCTTCATGTTGTCCAAGAGATACCTTACCCTATCCTCATTTTACAAATTGTTTTCTTTCTTTCCATTACCCTCTTTCAGATCCCTGATCCATTCTTCTGTATCCTCTTATGTAGTGTATTTTAAAACGTTCAGTTGCTTAAATTTGGTCCTTTTCATCTGTTTTCTGTCTCTGTTGAAGTTATCAGTTTTTCCATTCTCTGAAGTTTGGTAAGTATTTTAGGGTTATTGAACTCTATCAAGCATATTGCTTATCTCCATCTTATTTAGTTCTTTGTCAGAGATTTTTATCCTGTTCTGTCATATGGTGCATTTGTTCTGTCTACTGACTTTACTTGGCTTTCTGGATTTTTATATGAATTAGGCAGAACTGCTATGTCTTAACTTGAATGATCTTGTGTATGGTCATTTCCAGTGTAGACTGTGCTTGATAAAGATGCTGGCTGCCTGAATCTCTGTGTAGTATGGGAGGGTCCCAGGGCACTCCTTGCTGAGACTGCCTTGGTGGGATGGCCAGAGCTGGCCTGGGGCTCTCTGCACTGATGATGCTCTTGCAGGAAAGCTGAAGTGGGGACAAGCTGGCAAGCCCCTGGTTTTTCTGCAAAGAGAATGACCTGTGGCACTCCACACAAGTACTCCCCTGGGGCTCTCCAAACAGAGGGTGTCCTGGCATAACAGCTGAAGCTGAAGTTGGTATGAGCAGAGGTGTCCCAGGGCACTTAGCAGAGGGATTCACTGGTGGGGTGGCTGGGGCCAAGGCAAACATGGTCTTGGGTATTCCAGGGCACTCCACCCAGGGGCTGCCCTAGCAAGCCATCTGAAACCAAAGTAGTGAGCCTGGAGTGTTCCGAGATACTTTGTGTCTATGTCAGCTTGGCATGATGACTAGAACTATTGTTCTCTAGTCACAACTCTAGTCAGAACTAGAACTATTGAGTTCTGACCAGGAGTGTCTAGTGTGCTGAGCTGGGTTCATAGAGTCAGTTGGCTGTCTAGGGCCCTGGACCCTGTTCCTTTTTTGGCTATCAGTGGAGGAGGAACTCTGGCAACCTGGAATGAGTTTCAGTAGCTCCTCTGCTCTATGGCAAAAGTCTAAGGCTAGTTCCTTTATACTTTAGTTGCTTTTTTAAAATAACAGCTCCCCCATCCCCTTACATTCAGGGCTGATGTGGGCTAGAGGCTCACTGAGATGCCTGGCCACACAAAGCACCTGGAACACTGCCCTTGTCTGCACTATCAAGGTGGAAGGTAGCCTAAACCATATGTTCACCAGCCCTTTTGACCTGGGGAGAGTGTAAGCAGCTCTTCTGTCACTGGGTGTACTAGGGCTAGAGATTTTATATCTTAGTCTCTTAAACCATGACTTTTTCCCTCTGCCCCAACATATATGAATCTGCTTATCATTCCTCGGTACCATCCCTCTCCACTGTAGTTTGCATCATTGAGGGTGGGTGGTTCCTTTTGTTGCCAGGTCTCCTCTCTTTTATTATCTGTGCAGTCTCTCTTGTGAAGAAGTTCAGTCAGCCCTCATAATTTTTCAGGAGAAATTGTACAAATATACATAGATTTGTTATGTCTGTGGAGGAGGTGGAGTTCATGGTCTTCCTACATCACCATAAACAGTAATGATTTTCAAAGCTGCTTGTTATTGGGGCTTTTTTTTTTTCCTGGTATAGATTCCCAGTTCAGGAGTTCCCAGTGTGCAGCTTGAATCCCTCATTCCTCAGAGGGACTTCTATACTTATGCTATCCCATCTGCTAGTGGGTTTATTCTAGACACTTCTCAAACTGCCAGTTTTTCACTGGTCTCAGGGTGAACAATATTGCATGTGAGACCTCCAAGAGGTGAATCTCAGTTTCCTTTAGCACTTTGAAACCCCCAACATCAGTCCCATTTGTTTACTAAGCCAGATACCCTGAAGACTTAGCTCTCTGTTATAGTCTCAGGGACTGCGGTGCCCTAGGTAGGGCCTCCTCTGGGAGAAGCTCTCCTCTGGTGAGATCCCTCCCTATTTATGTCACAACATCAGGGATGGTGCTTTTTGTGAGACCAGGTCTCAGCCTCTTCTGTGGGATGTGGTCCTTTTATATTTTTTTGTGGAGATTTTTTTCAGAGGGAAATGATCCATTTATAGCTGGAGATCTGTTATGTCTGGGGGGAGGGGTAGAGTTCAGGATTTTTGCCTAAGCTCAGAACAGGAAAGGGCTTACCTTTCCTGGAAAAAAAGTAGATCACTTTTCTCTTTTTTTTATCAAAGATTTTATTTGTCAAGGGGAAGCTGCAGGCAGAGGGAGAAGCAGGGTCCCCACTGAGCAAGGAGCCCAGTGCAGGACTTGATCCCTGGACCCTGGGATCATGACTTGAGCTGAGGGCAGACACTTAACTGACTGAGCCACCTAGGCATTCCAGAATCACTTTTAGACTTTTTAAATATGATGTCTACTATATAATATAAAAATGAAAAGACTTGTGAAGAGGCAAGAAAATGTATCCCATAATTAAGGAAAATATCAATAAAACCAGAGACACATTTATTCAGATACTTGATTGACAAAGACAATAAAGAAATAGAAAAGATGGACAAAAAGCAAATATTTTATAACTAAAATATTTAAATGAGTTTTAACATTAGCTTGAATAAGACAAAGACCTGCTTATGGAACTCAAGCATAGGTCAATAAAAGAAACTGAAGCACAAAGAGAAAACTGACAACAAAGCATATGCGATGTAATATAGGGATATAGACAAGTGGTTTAATATGTTTATAACTGAAATATCAAAAGGATGAGATACAGCATGGCACAGAAGCAATATTTGTAGAGGTAACTGCTAAGATATTTTTAAAATAGATATGTCAACCCACATATTCAAGAATCACAGGGAACAGAGCACCAAGCAAATATAAAGAAAACTGCTAAGCACAGGTAGCAGCAAGTGGGTGTGCAGTTCCTATTTCATCAGCCAGAACTGGTCAAATGACCACACAGCAATTCAAGTGTTTAAGGAGAGGATAATAAAATATTGGCGACAACAATGAACCTTCACATGCATATTACTGTACAGTTTAAATCTCACCAAATCTGTCCCTTTAGGAATATTTTCTACAGTAAACTACATTTGATTTGTATGTTCATGAATAAGATAAATAGTAGTTTGGTAAATTTCAAAAAGCTGAATTGCTGGAGCCTTTGACCTTTTCAGCACTTGTCTTCTGCCATGACACTTGAGGTAGTCAGTCAGTCACTGCCAGAATCCTTGGGACTTACCTTCTCACCTTTCTGGATTTTCTGTGGTGCTGCCACTTGGAAATAGTGAAGTAAAAGGTTATGCCAGTATTGATAATGACTATATGTTATTTCAATTGTTTAGCATATACATATATAGTATGTAGTTGTTGAACACCTTCTAATTTCCATACTTTGAATTGTATGTTATTTACGAAGGAGACAATTTTAAAAAAGAAGTATAATATATATTACTGGATAATAAAACTGGAAAGGAAAAGGGAGGCTGTGGTTTAAAAAGGTAGCCATGGAAGCATCACCAAGAAGGTAACATCTGAACACAGTAGGGGGTAAACAAGGAAGCTTTTTGAGGAAAAAAAAAAAATAGGGGGGCAGAGACGGCAGATAGAAAATCCCTGCAGTAGGTACATGCATGCTTGATGTGCTCAAGGAGGAATAAATCAGCAAATGTGACAGAAGGGGAAGGAACAGCATGTGCCTGGAAGCAGGGAGTATGGGAGGTGAGGTCAGAGAGGCAAAGCAAGCCAGGCACTGAGGCTGGTGGGATACTGCAATTACTGGGCTTTTTATCTCGGTTAGATTGGAACCCATTAGAAGCTTTTAGACAAGTGACATAATCTGAATTAAATTTTAACAAGATCACTCTGACTTATGTGGAAACTAGATTGAAAAGGGACCAAAACAGAAGTGGATTCAACAGTTAGGAAGCAATTGAAATAATGAGGGTGGTGGTTTGGATAAATAGGGATAGTGGACATAGACAATGTTGATTTCCTTCAATATTTGAAGAATGTGATGATCAATAGGCTTATAGAAATAGAAGTGAGTAGGAGAGAAAGAAGGAATTCTGTAACTCTAGGGGTTTTGGCTGAATAATGAAAATGATGAAAACACCGTGATGAATTGGAAGAGATTGGAAACTCAGTCTTGGGCTTGTTAACTCAGATGCCTGAGTGGCAGTTAGATACAGGAGTTTGAATATGTGTGGTAGGGGGTGGCTTTTAAGAAATGCTGGGAAGACTTCAAGTTGGAATAAAAGAATGCTAATTAGTAGCATGAAAACATACCACACAGTGGGAATTATAACCAAATTCAGAATACTCAAATAGTTTAATAGGACGGTGTATTAACTGCTCAACTAATATAACGTAACTACTAATATAAAGGTTAAAGCATAAAACATGAAAAGTAACTACAGCTATAATAATTTGTTTAAGGACACAATATCAAAATTAAATTGTGACATTAAAAACAATCAGTGAGAGTAAAAGACTAGGTTTTTTTTTTTATGAGATGGACACTAAGTTACCAATGTTAGATTATTATGTTTTATATAAGCCTCATGGTAACCATAAAGCAAACCCCTACAGTTGATACACATAAGATAAAGGGAGTTAAACCATACAATCAATAAATTCACAAAGAAGACAGCAAGAGAGAAAGGAACACAAGAATTACAAGGAAAAAGCAAGAAAACAATGATAGCATTAATAAGTCCTAGCCTATCAATAATTACTTTACAACTAGATTAAATTCTCCAATCAAAAGGCATTGAGTGGCTTAATGGATAAAAAACAAGACTCAACAATATGATACCTAGAAGAGACCACCATATGCTCAAAGTAAAGAGACAGAAAAAGATAGTACATGCAAATGGAAAACAAAAGAGAGGAAGCGTGAATACATTTATATCATACCCAAAAGACTAAGTAAAAAAAAATGTAACAAGAGACAAAAAAGGCCAGTATATCATGGTAAAGGAGTTAATTTACAAGAGGATAAAATAATCATTATAATACACGACCCAGCATCAGAGCACCTAAATATATTAAGGAAATACACATAAATCTAAAGGGAGAAATTGTTGACTATACAATAATAGGGAACTTTAATACCCCACCTTCAATAATGGATAGATCATCCAGAGAGAAAAATCAATAAGGAAACATTGGACTTGAAATATACTTTAGACCAGGGTGCGTGAGTGGCTCAGTGGGCTAAAGCCTCTGCTTTCGGCTCAGGTCATGATCTCAGGGTCCTGGATTGAGGCTGCGTTGGGTTCCCTGCCCTGCTTCCTTCTTTCTCTCTGCCTGCTTGTGATCTCTCTGTCAAATAAATAAATAAAATCTTAAAAAAAAAGAAAAATATACTTTAGACCAAATGGATTTAACCTATATAGAGAATATTCCATTCAACAGCAGAATACACATTCTTCTCAAGTGCACATGAAACACTTTCCAGGCTAGAGTACATGCTAAGTCATAAAACAAGTCTTTGAAATCTTACCAAATATCTTTTCTTACCGCCATTATATGAAGGAAGAAAATGGGAAATTCACAAATATGTAGAAATTAAACAGCACATTCCTGAAAATCATATATAAAAAGCTCCTTGACAGTAGTCTCAGCAGCATTTTTTTGGGTAGGACACCAAAGCAGAAGCAGAGAAAGTAAAATGAAGCAAGTGGGACTACATCAAATTTAAAAGTTCTGTAGAACAAAAGAATCACCAAAATGAAAAGGTAACCTACAGAATGGGAGAAAATATCTGTAAATAATATAATTGTTAAGGAGTTGATATCCAAAATACAGAAAGAACTCATAAGCATCAATAGCAACAAGCCCAAAGAAGACACACAAGTGACCAGCAAGTTCATGAGAAGGTGCTGAACATTACTAATCATGAGGAAAATGCAAATAAAAACCCAAATGAAATACTACCTCTATCTGTTAGAATGGGTAATATCAAAAAGACAAGAAGTGACAAGTGTTGGTTAAAGATGTGGAGGAAAGGAAATCTTTATGCAAGTGTCCCTTGACAGAGGAATGGATAAAAAAAATGTAATTATATATAAACATCTATAGATATGTGTGTGTGTGGGTGTGTGTCTGTGTATCTATACACACACCCAACCACAGATACATGGAAATAAGCAATGGAAATCCATTTGGCCATAAAGAAGGAAACTGAGCTGTTTGCAACAACATAGATGGATCTTGAGGGCATTAAGTTCAATGAAATAAATTAGAGAAAGGCATATTTTTTGTTGTTGAAGACATCTGAGTATATAATACAGTACTATCAACTATACTCACCATGTTTTACATTAGATTCTTAGATCTTACTCATTTTATAGATGCAAGTTTTATTTTATAGATAAAGTTCCCTTTATCTTACCTCCCCACCCTTGGCAATTACTTTTCTACTCTATTTCTCTGAGTGTGTGTGCATGTGTTTTTAGATTTCACATGTAAGTGAAACCATAAAGTATATTATTCATAGAAATAGAATGGTTGTTGTCGGGGGTTGGCGGAAATAAGAGATGTTAATCAAAGGGTACAAACTTAAGTTATATGTTCTGGGGAACTCATGTGGCATGGTGGTTATAGCTAACAATACTATATTATATATCCAGTTCCTGGGAAAGTATATTTTCAATGTACTCACCGCACACACAAGATGGTAATTATGTGAGGTGTTAAACTTACAGAGGGAATCATTTTACAATATATACATATATGAAATCATCACATTGTGTACCTTAAACTTATAATTGAAATAGAACATTGTGCATCTCAATAAAGCAGGGTTGGGGTAAAGGAAGCAGCTTGGAGAAAAGGGATTAAAAAGGGAGTATGTTGTGAAGAAATTGCTTCCAATAGAAGGGAGTAGTCCAGTCTGACCTATGTTGCTGATAATGCAGGTAGAATAAGGACTAAAAAGTAATCGGTAGCTTTAACTACCTTGATGCCACTGGCCATCACAAGGAGGAAACCATCATGGATATGCTGCTTATGCATTGTTCAAAGGTGCCCATCCAATTGGCTAAGTGGTTGTAAAATACTCCCTGCATTGTACTCCATCCACGTGGAGAGCACAGCTATTTATAATTCATGCATCCGGAGGGTCACCATTTTCTAATTTGCATAGATGTAGTATTTGCTAGCTGAGGACCTATTGACAAAATTAGTGTCTGGGCCATTGCCTTTTTGGAGCAGATTTAAAAGAGAAGGAAAGGGGAGGAACGAGAGGCACTGAATACCTTCAAAGTACCCAATAAACTAGAAAAAAAAAAAGGATTTGATACCTAGAGAGAAATAGGTAATAAAAAATTTATTTTTATTATTTTGAAGATGGGATTTTTACCATTATGTCTAAATACTGATGGGAAAGATTCAGTATGGAGGGATTCTGTGTGTGCTTTCTTTATACTGGTGAACAAAAAAAAGGAAAAGGTTAAAAAACTTATCTTGGGCTATATACTTGTTTATTTACTTGCTGTTCCCTGCTCATAAGTAGAAAATGCCCAGCACAAAGGAGGCCCTTACTACTTGTTGAATATTAATCAGAATTTGAACTCACAGCATCTGACTTCCTATCCTGAACCTTCAATGGTTGGACACTACTATGTCATCAGATCTATGTACTTAGCAGCAATTTTTTTGGACTGTTTTTATAGAGATAGAGGAAAGGATGCTTTTATTCACAAGACCAATAATCTCCCTACATGTTTTTCCCATATCTGTATGTGACTTAGCATGATGTTTGGCACAACTTAAGTTTTCAGCATAATCAAGGATTTGTACATTCAAAAACCACTTGATTGTGTGAGCGGGATTAACATTTATCATCCTGCCAATTAATTCAGTCAATAAATTTAAATTTAAAATCTGTTTTAAATGCTCAGTTTTACTGATTATAAAATAATATATGCTCATGATAGAAAATGTAGAAAATGCAGAAAAGTAGAAAGAAGAAAAGCAGTTCACCCAATCTTAGTATCAACAGAAAATTGCTTTTGATCAATTAGGTACACTTTCTCCTGCCCCATAATACAAGTGGATGGTTCTGGAAGTCCTTGCAATAATAGTAACAACTAAATTGCTTTTGCACATACTAGATGCATTATCTCATTTAAACTTCACAGCCAACCTGTGAAGAAGGCATTAGCAACGTAGCATTTTACAAATGAGGCTGAGAGAGATTGAACCATTTTCCCAAGGCTGTGAGTGCCACCATATTAATGCCCTTTAATATACCCTCTGATTTCAAGTGCTATTAAATGTAATTTTCTCTCAGGTTGATAAGGGTCGGTGCTGCTTTTAAGTGTCCGTTATGCACCTTTAACAATTAGACATTCTTCTTGAAAGCCTTCATTGATTGAGTCCCCTTGAAGACTCTGGGTCTTCCTTTGCCCCTGCTCTGATCTACCCAGCCTGCTTTGTAAACAAAGTCATTTCATGAGCCTAATTGTTCTTTTTAAAAATCGTCAAGTTAAAACAAAACGTGATTTGGATTTGGTTTTTTTCTTTTACTTTCACAGAACCTGATCCAAATTCTTGACACAAAGAAGGTGATGAATAAAAATGCCTAATTGGTAAGTTCTTACATGCCTATAGCCTAATCTTTATCCTACATTTTACGTTTGCTTACTCTGTTTGTGGTATTGGGGGTCAGCAGAGGCTGAGGTATTAGTTGAGGACCGACCATCCTCACTGCTGAATAACTTCTTTTAAGGTTTTTTTGGGGGAAAGGAAACAGCTTTTGGAAGGCAGATGTAGAAGACTGATGGGAGACAGGGTTTGGGTATTTGCTGCACTGTGTGGATAATGACAGTGGTCAGTTCTTAACAAGAATAGTGGTTCTCACATGGGAGCATTGTTAAGCTTATTTGCTATAAGTGATCCCTGCTGTGTTAAAAGGGGAAATAAATATCCCAGTTGTATTTTGTTTTTGCTGTGGAAGAGAGAATAATTTCTTGAGATACCCAGTTTTTTTAGTGGCCTGCCAAAGTTACTATTACCATCATTTGTTACAGTGACTTTAAAAAACAAAAAAATTCTTATATTCACTGTGTCTGTTTCAGAACCTATTTTAACATTCAGTCATGCCTCTTTGCTGATCTTTTGTACTGCTGCTGTGTTGGCATTAGGTTTGCTATTTATGATTCTGCATTCCTATTCTGACTCTCACATGTTCTTTATTTCAGTACAAAAATATATTTGACCTGTCCTAAAAAACTTATTTAAAACCAATCCTTCTGTAGTTAGTTTCTGCCTATGTCTTCCAAATCTTGATGACCAAATCCAGAACTCTAGAGGGGAATAATAATTTCCACCTCATTTCTATTCCCTTGAAATGGAATGTTCTTTATTCCTTCTCAGGTTTCCAGGAGGGCAGTAATCCTGGTGCACATAGGCTCCCACTGTTTATTTGTATTTCATGTGAGAATACTAGAGCACATTTCTGCCCCATTTTGTATAGATTTTCAGATTGGCCAACTCCAATCATGCTTATGTGAGGGATACTACATAAGTGTCTTCTTAAGGATAAAGGCTAGGGTTCAAAGTTGGGCTCTACAGTTGCTAGCTTTGTAAAGAGAACAAAAGAAAATACATGTTCATGTTTTATGCCTTCTTGGATTTCACATAGGGTCCCCCACCATAGCCTCCAACATTGCAGCCTCTGTCTTGGTCCACTTTCTACCCACCACATCCCTTTATTCTCAAGAGAAATCATGAGATATTAAGTTCTACCCTCTTCTGTCATTGCTTGTCACCCCTAAAATGCAACATATACTCTTTTTTAAAAAAAATTATTTTATTTATTTATTTGACACAGAGAGATCACAAGTAGGCAGAGAGGCAGGAAGAGAGAGAGGAGGAAGCAGGCTCCCTGCTGAGCAGAGAGCCTGATGCAGGCCTTGATCCCAGGACCCTGGTATCATGACCTGAGCCGAAGGCAGAGGCTTTAAACCACTGAGCCACCCAGCCGCCCTGTAACATATATTCTTACTTCACATGATTTTATGAGCCCAGATATATGTCAAGCTAGTAGTCCTAAGCTAGATTTATTTTTTTTCCTCACAAAAGGAACTTGGAAATGGCTGGAAGCATTTTTGATTGCCATGACTGAAGTGGAGAAAAGTACTCCATAGTGGCAGAAGCCAGGGATGCTACTCAATATCCACCTTTACACTGGAGAGTCCTGCACAACAAAGAATTATCTGGTCTAAAATGCCCAGATTGAGATATCCTGCACAGGGCTCTGATTATGAAGGCTGTATAAAGCATAAGGCATTTAAGGTAAAAACATCTTATACATGCTATAGCATAAAAAAATAATGGTTAGGATACAGAGGGATAAAATGAGTTATACTAGGGCTGGAGAGGGTAGGCATGTCAAATTTTTTGTTGACAAGATAATACTTTCAAACTTGAAAAATGGTAAATTTTCTTGTGTAGGAATGTGATCAAGAGTGAGGTACAAGTAGTCAAGAAGTGAATGAAGCAAAATCTGGAGTGCAAGCCACCATATCAAGTTTAAAGAATACTATATGGCATGAGCACCTATCAAAAATCCTGAATGGAGGGCTTCACACAAAATCCTAATCATTGCTTTTTTTTTTTCCTAGAAAGAATACTAAGAAGCAATGTGAGGAGAGATGTCTGAATTCAATATTTGAACACTAGAGCCAGGGAAGCAATTAAGAAACTATTTGAACAAACTGGTAAGAAATGGTGGGGCTCAAGGGAACCTGTCTTGGACTGTGAGCAAATGCAAGTCCCTGATGACCATTCAAGAATATGGCAATTTTCTTTCTTTTCATCCTTTCCACAAACTGTGTGGGTGACATGTGAACTCATTACAGATAAAATTAACTAGATCATTTTCCTTTGGGCCAGAGAAACATTTGCTAGAAGGAGATTGTAAAGCATGTAGTGTAAGATTGTTCTTTGCGCATCATATTCTAGATGGACCTTCCTAGTTTCTGGCAAATGGGTTAAGTCAATAATAGTGTCATTCAACAAGGGAGTGAACATAGGCAGGGAGCAGATTTAAGGAATGATAACATCTTCACTACGATTCCTGTCAGAAGTTTAGGAAGAGAGATTCTTTAGCATTCAGGAACAAACTGTCAATGATAGTTTCTGAATCTACTATCAGTTTAGAGGTAATAAATGTAAGTACATAATAGTGGAAAACTCTAGGATCCAGAAGAATCAGAATTGCTATGGAGAAGGCTGGTAAACAACAAGCAAGATGTTGTATCAAGGAATTTAACAAAAAATTGTCTTTTAGCCACTGCTGACTTCAGGGAAGTGGATTTTGCGTGAGATAGATTATTATATTTTTTAAATAAGTATCTGTTTAAAATTTTACAGCAAGTATGCATTTTTAAAAAATACACTCTTATTTTATTAGAGTATAATTTTACATATAATAAAATATACTTTAAGTGAATAGATTAATGCTCTTTAATGTTTTCACCCATGTAATCTCACCGTAATCAAAATATAAAATATGCTGCCATCTAGAAAATATTTTTGCAAGCCATTGCAATCAAGACTGCTACATCAACTTCTGTCTGAGTTTACAGCTTGCTGACCTGCCTAAGCTCCCATACTGTGGGAGTCAGTTCTTTAAAAAAACTCTTTATGTAAATATGAGTTTGCCTTTTCAACCCTGTTATTACTTACATACACATTTAGGAGTGTTATACTTGAAAAATTGACACTTTCATCATTAAGAAATATTCCTCCTTTTAAAATACTTTTTGTTCTGAATTCTAATTAGTCTTGAATATGGCCACTCTGAACTTTATTTATTTTTTTTGTACTCTGAACTTTTTAGTTTGTATGCCATTTTCTTTTTAAGTCAAATCTGACAATATCTGCAGGCCAGTCCAGAGGATAGCTTAAAAAGATTTCTAAATTTACCTCCTCCCAGGGATAACAATGAATCTATACCTACATATAGAGCAACCATTAAACACTCACCCTAAACATGATGACATACAGCAGGGAGGGATATCATCAAGGAACCTGTGCACAGACTTTCCCTCCCAAGGTACAGTAAAAAACAGTAACAATAGTGGTTTAAAGGGCAACTAGACTAGGGAAGATGGGGGAACAGGAGAATTCCGAGCTCAGGTCCTCTAACAGCCACAACTGTGAGACTAATTCTGAAATGACCTAAAGACAGGCAGAATAGACTTTCCATAGGCAATTAGAGAGAGCAGGTTACATCCTAAAGGGTAAGGATGAAAGAGACATAGCTGGGAACCAAATCTCTGGATGGGACTGACCGTAGGTGGGAGGGATGTTACAAGTTGAGAAGAGTAAGAACACACCAAACACCAGGCAGTGGGGACCTGCACTGGGAGGACCAGTTTCTATGACATTTGGCTTTAGAAGCCAGCAGAGTTAAACTCCAAGAGAGTTGGAGGGTGAAATGAAACTATGTTCCTCCACTTAAGTATCCAGCACACTAATTAATTCAGCCTGAGACCCAGCACAGGAAGTAGAGTCTGAAAAGTTCCTGGGGTATACATGAAAGAGATTTATCAAACGCTCTTAGATTGCAAGCAGGAGTGGCAAAGATCTGCAGGAGGTTCCTCTGGAAACAGAAGTGCAGGGTGGAGTCATTCCCCTTCCCTACTGCAGGCCTAGATAGCCAGATACTTCTGGGAACCAGTACCAACACTCTCCCCCTGTCTTGCTAGCAACACAGTTGCCACCCTGACTTTCCTTTGTGGGCTTGGCTATCTAACCAGGCATCCCTCCAAACTGGCTCCTGCCCCTATCACATCTGGTAGGCAGCCCAGGCTTGGACCAGTGCCACTTCAAAGCAACTCTTGCCCTAGGGGAAGGGGCAGGTAAGTCCACACATCAGTGCACCTGCAGCCTGCCCTCTTAGCTGGCTATGTAGCGAGTAAGCCCACTCTTTTGTATGCTTGCAGCTGTTGCAGAACAGCTAACTGCAGACAGCTAGACTGAGCCAGCACACCAAAGATCTTGTGGATATCACCATACTCTTAACAGTTTGGGAAGCAAACCCCTGCCCAGGGTACCCAAGAAAGGAAAGGGGCCATTGCAGCCAGTGAGTCTTGATGCAGTAGGGGCTCTACCACAACAGAAATGTGCACACAAAGCACAAGGACACTTCTGGTATGCAACCAGAGAGATTTCACTATAGGACACCACAAGATCTTTACTATACAAGGTCACTACTTTGCAGACAGGAGATATAGCTGACCTACATAGTACATAGAAACCGAATTAGACAAAATGAGTAGACAGAGGGATATGTCCAAAATGAAAGAACAAGACAAAATTGAAATAAGTAAGTAAAAGAAAGAAATTGAAGTAAGCAATATACCTGATAAAGAATTCAAAGTAATGGTCATAAAGATACTCACCAGCCTTGAGAAAAAGTTCATGCTGAGTTCATCTATTTTTTTAAAAAAGATACAAAATATAAAAGGAACCAGTCAGAGCTGAAGAATTTTATAATTAAAATAAAAAATCCAGGGTGCATAGGGGTCTCAGTCAATTGAGCATCTGCCTTTGGCTCAGATCATGGTCCCACAGTCCTGGGATCAGGCTTCCTGCTCAGTGGGGAGTCTGACTTACCTTCTCTGTCTGCCTCTCTCCTAACTCAACTCGTGCTCTCTCTCTCTCTGTCAAATAAATAAAATATTTTAAAAAATCAATAAAAAATCCAATAGAGAGAATCAATAGCAGATAACAGGATGCAGAAGAATGAGCCAGCAATCTGGAAGATAGGGTAATAGAAAGAAACCAAATTGAACAGCAATAATAATAGCTTCAGTGACTCTGTGACATCATCAAGCATAAAATTTTCATTATAAGGACCTCAGAAACAGAGTGTGGGGAAAGAAAACTTCCCTAACCTTGGCAAGAAAACATATCCAGGGCCAGGACACAGAAAGCTCCTACCAAAATGAATACAAGGAGAGCCATACCAAGACACACAATAATTAAAATAGCAAAGAGTAATGATAAAGAATTTTTAAAGCAGTGAGAGAAAGACTACAATGACAAAGAGGGAAATTCTGTAATGCTATCAGGTAACTTTTCAGCAGCATCTTTGCAGGTCAGAAGGGAATATCATGACATATTCATACTTCTGAAAGGAAAAAACCCTACAACTAAGACCACTCTACCAAGCATGCTATTCAGAATGGAGGAGATAGAGTTTCCCAGATAAGCAAAAACTGAAGCTCATCACCACTAAATCAGTCTTACAAGAAAATGTTAGACTTTTTAAAAAAAGATTTTATTTATTTATTTATTTGAGAGAGAGAGATCACAAGTAGGCAGAGAGAGAGGAGGATGCGGCCTCCATCCCAGGACCCTGAGATCATGACCTGAGTCGAAAGCAGAGGCTTTAACCCACTGAGCCACCCAGGTGCCCTAAAGAGACTTATTTAAGTGGGGGAAAAAAAAACCACCATAACTAAAAATAAGAAATTATGAAACAAAACCAAATTTTAATGGTAAAGAAAAACACATGGTAAAGGTAATAGATTAATCAATTGTAAAATCAGTTATATTTAAAAAATAAGGAATACACAAAATATATAAAATATGATGTATACACAAAATGTGGAAGTGGGAATAAAAATTTAGTGCTTTGAGAATGTGTTCCAATTTAACCATAAATTTAATAAACTGTCACACACATAGGGTGTTAAAATATGTAACAGGACCACCTGGGTGACTCGGTTGGTTAAGCAACAGATGTTGACTCAGGTCATGATGCCAGCATCTTGGGGATGAAGTCCTGTGTCAGTTTCCTTGCTCAGCAGAGAGTCTGATTGTCCCTTTGCCCCTCGCTCCCCCCTTGCTCTGACTCTCTTTTAGATAAATAAAATCTTAAAAAAAAAGCCACCCCAAATCCCAACATGTATAGCAGGTACAAAAAAAATAAAGACAAAGAATCTAAGCATAACACTGAAGAAAGCCATCAAACCACAAGGGAAGAGAGCTAGGGAAGAAGGAACAGAAGAACTACAAAAACTGTAAAATAATAAAAGTGATGATTCGCAGACCTGTACCCCCGAAGAAAATAATACATTATATGTTAATAGAGAGAATTTTAAAAGATGAAGACATTTAAAAAACCCTGTAAAACAAGTAACAGAATGGCAATAAGTTACATACCTATCAATAATTAATTTAAACATAAATGGACTAAATGCTCCAGTGATGTAGGGTGACTGAATGAAGAAAAAAAGACTATACAGAAACTCTCTTCATACCAAAATATATATAATCTGAAAGTAAAGGGATGGAAAAATATATTCCATCCAAATAGAGGCAAAAACAAAGAGTTGAAGTAGCAAGTCTTATTTCAGACAAAGAAGACTTTAAGACAAATATTGTAGCAAGAGACAGAGAAGCACATTATTGATAAAGGATCCAAATGAACAAAAGAATGTAGAAAATCAATAAGCAAACAGTGGCTTTGAATGGCACAGACCAAATTGACTGAACAGATACATAGAATGTGGAATACCCACTCTGTTCAAGGGCTCATGGAAACATTCTTTAGGGTAGGAGAGACCACAAAATAAGACTCAATAAATTTAAGAAGACTGAAATCATATCAAGCATCTTTTCTGACCACATTGTTATGAAACTAGAAATCAGTTACAAAAACATAAGTAGATGGTAACTAAACCACATGCTATTGAATAACAAATGGATCAAAGAAAAAAATCAAAGAGGAAATAAAAAATTACCTTGAGACAAATGAAAATGGAAACCCACATCCGAAAATCTGTAGGATATTGCAAAAAGAGTTCCAAGAGATAAGTTTATAGTGATACAGGTCAACCTCAAGGAAGAGGAAAAATCCCAAATATTCTAACTTTACAGCTTAAGGAGCTAGAAAAAGAAAAAGCATAGTCCAAACTTAGAAGAAGGAAAGAAACAATATAGATGAGAATGGAAATAAAACAGAGACTAAAAAACAGTACAAACTATAAATGAAACTAAATCTGATCTTGAACAAAGAGTGTCTGGGTAGCTCAGGTCATGATACCAGGGTCCTGGGATTGAGACCCACATTGGGCTCCCTGCTTCTCCCTCTGCCTGTGCTCTCTTTCTCTCTGTCAAATAAGTAAATAAAATCTTAAAAAAAATAAATTCGAAAAAAAAAATTCGATAAACTTTCAACCAAACTCATCAAGAAAAAGAGACAGGAATAAAATCAGAAATAAAGGAAAAGAAATAACTGACACCACAGAAATATAAGATTATGAAAAATTATATGTCAAAAATTAGACAACCTACAAGAAATAGATAAATTCCTAGAAATATACAATCTTCTAAAAGTGAATAAGGGAGAATTACTGATTACTAGTAAAAAAAATTAACAATCTAGAGTCCAAAGCTAGATGACCTCAGAGGTGAATTCTACTAAACATTTAAAGAGGAGTTAGCACCTGTTCTCCTCAAAGTATTCCAAAAAAAATAGAAAAGGAAGGAAAGCTTTCAAATTTATTTTATGAGACCAGAAATACCCTGACACCAAAATCATACACACACACACACACACACACACACACACACACGAAAGAGAAAAGAAAACTGCAGGTTGATACCACTGATGAACATAGGTGCAAAAATCCTCAATAAAATAGAAGCAAACCAAATTCAATAATACATTTTAAAAATTGAGCGGGATTTATGCCAGCGATACAAACATGGTTCAATATTTGCAAATCAGTGTGGTACATCACATTAACAAGAAAAAGGATTGAAAACCGTATGATCATATCAACAGATACAAAGAACTTGATAAAATTCATCATCTATTCATTATTTAAAAAAAATATCAACAAATTGGGTTTAGAGGGAACATACCTCAACATGATAAAGGCCATATATGAAAAACCCATAGCTAACATCATACTCAATGGTAAGAAACAAGAGTTTTTCCTTTAAGATCAGGAACTAGACAGGATGTCCATTCTTGCCACTTCTACCAAATTAGTATGGAAGTCTTAGCCAGAGCAACCAGACAAGGTGTAAAAGGCATCTGAATTGGTAAGAAGTAGTAAAGCTAACACTATTTTCAAATAACATGATAGCATAAATTTAAAACTGGAGACTCTACCAATAAACTATGAGAATAAATGAATTCAGTAAAATTGTAGGATACAAAAATTTACCCAAATCTGTTTTGTTTTTATACACTAATAAGTAGTGGAAAGAGAAATTAATAAAAAAATCCCATTTATAATTGTGCCAAAAAGAGTTTAAAAATCTAGGAAATTTTAAGAAGTTAGAATACTTATATTCTAAAACTTATAAGGCACTGATGAAATTAAAAATGACACAAATGGAAAGCTTAGAAGAATTATTAAAATGTCCATATCACCTAATGCAATTCTATCAAAATATCATTAACATTGTCTTCAGAACTATAACATGCAATCAAAACATTTGTGCAGAACCACAAAAGACAATGAATAGTCAAAGAAATCTTGAGAAAGAATAAAGCTATAGGTATCATAATCCCAGATTTGAAGAAATACTGCAAAGCTACAGTAATCAAAACAGTATGGTACTGGCATAACCACAGATATACAGATCATGCAACAAGGTAGAGAGCCCAGGAATAAATCCTCACCTGTATTATCAATCTGTGAAAAAAGAGAAAAGAATTCACAACAAGGAAAAGACAGTCTTTCAATAAATGGCATTGGGAAAACTGGAAAACTTTTTTACACCATATATAAAAATAAACTCAAAACTGATTAAAGACCTAAATGTGAGACATGAAACCATAAAATTCCTAAATGAAAACATAAGAGTAATCTCTTGGACAATATCCAGACAATATTTCTGGTTATGTCTCCTCAGGCGAGGGAAACAAAAGCAAATATAAACAATTGGGATTACTTCAAAATCAAAATCCTTTGCACAGCAAAGGGAACCATCAACAAAACAAAAAGACAACTTACTGGAGGAGAGTAGATATTTGCAAATGATATATCCAATAACTGGTTAATATCCAAAATAAATAGGATTTACACATCTCAACAGAAAAAAAAAAAGGCAAACCAAAAGTAATCTGATTAAAAATGGGTTTAGGACCTCAAAAAACATTTTTCCAAAGAAAACCTACAGGTGGCCAAAAGATAAATGAAAAGATGTTCAACATCACAATCATCAAGGAAATACAAATCAAAATCACAATGACATATCACCTAATATCAAATAGGATGTCTAGAATCAAAAAGACAAGAAATAACAAGTATTGGCAAGGATGTGGAGAAAATGAAACCCTTCATGAGCTGTTGGGGGGAATGTAAATAAGTACAAATTCTGTAGAAAACAATATGGAGGTTTCCAAAAATTAAAAATAGAATTGCCATTTGATCTAATAATTCCATTATTGGGTATTTACCCAAAGAAAATGAAAACACTAATTTTAAATACATTCTTATGCTTATCCCAACATTTATAGTGGAAAAGGCATGGAAATAATCCAAGAGTTCACTGATAGAGAAATCAATAAAGAAGATACACATGACATACACAATGTAATATTACTCAGCCATAAAAATGATTGAAATTTTGTCATTCATGACAAGAGGAATGAACCTAGAAGATATTATGCTAAGGGAAATAAGTCAGAAAAAGACAAATATCATACAATTTAACTTGAAACATTTTTTTTTAAGATTTTATTTATTTATTTGACACAGAGAGAGATCACAGGTAGGCAGAGAGGCAGGCAGAGAGAGAGGCGGAAGCAGGCTCCCTGCTGAGCAGAGAGCCCAATGAGGGTCTCAATCCCAGGATCCTGAGATCATGACCTGAGCCAAAGGCAGAGGCTTTAATCCACTGAGCCACCCAGGCACCCTTGAAACATTCTTAGAACAAAGTGGTGATTGTCAGATGAGAGGTGAGGGGGAATGGGCAAAATAGATAAAAGGATATTAAAAGGTACAAACTTCCAGCTTTAAAATAGAGCAGTCACAAAAATATAAAGTACAGCAAAGGGAATATAGTCAATGATGACATTATGTGGTAGCAGATGGTAACTATACTTACTGTGGTAAACATTAGGTAATGTATGTATTGAATTGTTGAATTAATATGGTATATATGTGAAACTAAAATAACACTGTGTGTCAGTTATGTTCAATCAAAAAAAGGATTATAATTCAAAAATAAGTAAATAAATGGACACTAGAGTGTAAGTGAAGGAAATCCACTTGCTAACTCTAGAGCATCCACCAAACTGACAAGAAACTGCTGCAAGTCTTTCTTGAATCACATGTGCAGGCATGCTCAGTTTTTTTACATTCCTGTTCTACATTGATAACGTGGATTACAATATGGTTCAGGAGGTTTAGCTGGCATACTAGGGCCATTCCAGTGAGCCCCGGGACCATATCCCACACCAGCTGCAGCTGTTGCCCCCCAAGACAGCTCTTACAGCCTGCTCTGGGTCCTAGGCCTACAATAGCTCTAGCACCAGCCATCCCACAAGCAGTGAATGCCCTGGGACACCCTCTAAACCCTGGATCACACCTGTTCTAGCTTCATCTGCCCCATAAAGGTTGTGCTGGGACTGAGCTCCCTGGATTCCCCAGCCTGCAGCCACTCCTGTTGCAGCCATCCCAGAAAAATCTCCAGGGACATGCAACTACAGAGGGAATATTTCTGAAGAAGGCCACCTTCAAGGCCACCAGGAGAAGTAGCTATTCTGCCTATTCCATAGATAAACACAAAGTCAAACAAAATGAGGAGACAGAGGAATATGTTCCAAGCAAAAGATAAAACTTCAGAAAAAAGAACCCTAATGAAATGGATAAAATTTATCTGATACAGGGTTCAAAGTCCTGATAAAAAGACATTCACTGAACTCAGAAGAAGGAGAAAGACAGTGAGAACCTCAAAAACCAGTTAAAATGCACATGAGAGAATAAATCAGAGCTGAAAGAATAACTGAAATGGAAAATACGTTAAAGGGAATCAAGGGAAGATTATATGACACGGAAGAATGGATCCATGCTCTAGAATACAGGGTAGGAAAGCACCTAATTAGAACAGCAGAAAGAAAAAGGAAAAAAGAATTAGGATACTTCAAGGAACTTCCAAGAAAATATCAAACACACTAATGTTTGCATTATAAGGGTCCTAAAGGAAGAAGAAAGAGAGAAGGGCAGAAAACTTATAAGATACAATGGCTGAAAACTTGCTTCACATGGGGACATCCAGGTCCAGGAATTACAGTGTCCCAAACACCACAAACCTGAAGAGACCCTCATGAAGACATAATTAACATGACAAAAGGTAAAGCTAATAGAATCTTAAAGGTAGCAAGAGAAGAACAGTCATACACAAGTGAACCCCCATAAGACTAGGAGCTGATTTTTCATCAGAAATTTGACAGGCCAGAAGAGAGTAGCAGGATATGTTTCAAATGCTCAAAGAGGAAAATTTGGAGAAATACAGTTTTCCAGACAGGCAAAACATAAAATAATTAGTTACTACTGAACTGGCCTTGTAAGAACTGCTAAATAGTCTCCTTCAAATGGAAAAGAAAAGGCCATAACTAGAAATTAGACACTACATGAGAAAAAGAAATATCACTAGTAAAGGCAAATATATCTGGTAAAGGCAGTGAGTCAGCCACTTAAAAGTTAGTATGAATGTTAAAAGACAGAAATTGTAAAATCAGCTCTGATTACAATAAGCATTTAAGGGATACACAGCTTAAAAATATAAAATATTAAAAACATAAAATATATGGGGAGATAAAACTGTAGTGTTTTTAAAATGCTTTTAAACCCAAGTCACTATTAGCTTCAAATAGACTGTCACATACATAGGTTGGTATATATGAACCTCATAGTAATCACAAAACCAAAATCCTAAAACAGACAGACAGACACACACACACACACCCCACACAAATAAATAAATTAAAAAGAACCAAAACAGAACAGTAGAGAAAATCATTAAAGTTCTAGTGTAAGATAGCAATGTAGGAAGACCCTGAACTCATCTCCACAGGCACACCAAATCTACACTTATTTACAGTGCAATTCCTCCTGAAGAAATGTGGGCTGACCAAATAGCTTCTGCACAACGGAAAATAGGCCATATGGAGGATGGCAAGAGAGTTAAAGACATGGTAACAAAGGAAACCCCTACCATAATGTTACCACCTGCAGTGGAAAGGATAGAATTGAGGGACCCTAAGCAGATTCATTTGCCCTGTGGCACAGGGGGAATAAAGCTATTTTAAAAGAGAAACTAGAATGGAAAAGATCCATTCTTAGAACTCCACCAAATAATGGGGGAGCTGCTGGAATGCTTTCCAGGTCAGAGAGGCTGCCAAGCATTACAGTTTTGTTCCCATTCTACTTTGATTGCAGAGATAGGAGCAGAGTTCCAGGCATCATACCTGGTCTGCAGCCTCAGTGCACACTGGTTCCCTAGCCCACATCAGCCCGGGACATCCTAGAGCACAGGAAAACAAACAAACAAACAAAACCCCCTGCAATTTAAAAGTAATACTTTAAAATATAAAGCAACTAGCCCCAGAACCCTGCCAAATGGTGGGAGAGCTGCTGGAACGCTCACTGGGTTTGAGGGACTGGTGAGCACTAGGGTTTATATACCTTCTCCACCTTTTAACATGGGTGGAAAAGAAATCCTGGTGCTATAACTGACCTACCACCTAAGTGAGCCCTGGGCCCCTACCCTATACCAGTTGTATGTAGCCTTCCCACTAAAGGAGCCCTGGCATAGCACACACTAGGACATTCTTGCTCAGTGCTCACTATAGCTCTCATTATCATACTAAGGTGACAGAGGTGCAAAACACCCTGGAAGGCTCAAGGCTTACACCAGTTTAGCTCCAGGTGGCTCGCTAGGGTGCCCCAAGTGGGCAGAGTATTCTGGGTCCATCCAACCTACTTCAGCCCAAGCCACTTAGCTAGGGCACTCTGCCTCAGATCCACTTGCCCCTCCAGAGTGCCCCCACAGGACACCATGGCTTCCACTCACTTCAGCTTCAGCTGTCCTCCCAGGGCACCTTCTGCATGAAGAGCATGAGGACTATCCTTGCCTGTGCCCACTTTAGATACAGCTATATTGCCAGGGTGCCACCTATGCCAAGCACCTCAAGACCTGCTGGCCCATAGTCCACCTAATCTTCAACCATCCCATAAAGATGCTCTCTGCATGCAGAGACCCAGACCCCCCCGACTTATACCTACTTCAGCTTTAGTTGTCCTGCCACGGTACCTTCTGCACAGGGAGACCTGAGGCTATCTCAGCTCACACCCACTTCAGCTCAGCTCATTCCACTACAGAAGCCCCAGAAGAGAGTGCCACATGACCCCCAGTCCATGCCAGACACAGCTCCAGCCAGCCAGCCAGCCAAAGTCACCAGACACAGAGCCTACACAGGGAATGACCATACCCAGGAACACTCCTTCAAATTTAGCTGTTCTGCCTAATTCAGAAACAAATACAGTAAATCAACCATAATGAAGAGAGAGAAGAATATGATACAAGTGAAAGAACAAGACAAAAACCCAGGAAAAGAAATAAATGAAACAAAGATAAGCAAACACCTGATAAAGAATTTAAAATAATGGTCATAAAGATGCTCACCAACCTTGAGGGAAGAGTAGAACTTAGTGAAAACTTTAATAAAGAGATGGAACATATAAAAAGCAACCAATCAGAGTTGAAAAATACAATAGTAGAGGGATGCCTGGGTGGCTCACTTGGTTAAGGATCCTTCAGCTCATGTCATGATCCCAAAGTCCTGGGATCAAATCCCACATTAGGCTCCTTGCTCATCAGGGAGCCTGTTTCTTCCTCTGCCTGCTACTCCCTTGCTTGTGCACTCTCTATGTCTCTCTCTCTCTGATAAATAAAAAAATCTTAAAAAAATACAATAGTAGAAATGAAAAATACAATGGATGGAATCAACAGTAGATTAGCAGATGTAGAAGAACAGATCATTGATCTGGAAGACAGGGTAAAAAAAGAATTTAAAAACATGAAGAAAGGCTAAGGGATCTTGGGGACACGATCAAGCAAATCAACATTTACATTATAGGGTACCCAGAAGGAAAAGAGAAAGGGGCAGAAAACTTACTTGAAGAAATAATAGCTTAAAACTTTCCTAACCTGGGAAGAGAAAGAGAATTCATGTTTAGGAAGCACAGAGTTCCAAACAAGCTAAACCCAAGGATGCCCACAATAAGACACACAAAAATTACAGTGTCAAAGGTTAAAGATAAAGAATTTTAAAAGGAGCAAAAAAGAAGCTAAATGTGACATAGGGGGAAACCCTATAAGTCTATCATTTGATTTCTCAGTAGAAACTGCAGGTCAGAAGAGACTGGCATGAAATATTAAAAGACCTGAAAATAAAAAAAAAAACCCTTCAACTAGGAATACTCTACCCAGCAAGGTCATCATTTGGAATGAGGGAGGTAAAGAGTTTCCCAGACAAACCAAAGTTAGAGTTCATTATCACTAAACTACCCTTAGAAGAAATGTTAAAGGAACTCCTTTAAGTGGAAAAGAAAAAGCCATACTTAGAATAAAGTTATAAACAAAAAGATGTAAAATATGACAATATATATATATATATATACAATGAGAAGAGAATAGAAAAATTTTTTTAGGAAAGTGTTCAAACTTAAATGACTATCAACTTAACATAGACTGTTATATAATTAGGATCCCACATATGAAACTCATGGTAAACACAAACCCTGTAATACACAAAAAGTAAAGAGAATGATAGCCAAGCACAACACCATAGAAAGTCAGCAGTCACACGGAAAGAAAACAAAAGAAAGGTACAAAGAAGAACTACAAAAACTACTAGAAAAAAATTCACAAAATGGCAGTAGGTACATACCTACCAATAGTTATTTTCAATGTAAGTCATTTAAGTATTCCAATAAGAAGACATCAGTGGCAAAATGGATTAAAGAAAAAGAACTCATCTATATTATGCCCATGATAGGCTCATTTCAGACCTAAAAACACAGACTGAAAAACAAAAGGATGAAAAAGATATACCATGCAAATGGAAGAAAAAATCTAGGTTAACAATACTTATACCAGGCAATATAGACTTTAAAATAAAGACTAGAAGAAAAAAAAAAAAAGGACAATTATATCATAAGTCAACCCAACATGGGGACATAACAATTGTAAATATCTATGTACCCAACATTAGAGTGCCTATATAAAGAGCAAATATTAACAGACACAAAGGGAAAAATTGACAGTAATACAACAATAGTAGGGGACTCTATCACCGCATCTACATCAATGGATAGATCATCCAGGCAGAAAGTCAGAAGGAAACACACTTTGAATGACACATTAGACCATATGGACTTCACAGATCTATACAGAACATTTCATAAAAAAATAAAACACACGTTCTTTTGCAGTGCACATGGAATATTTTTTAGGCTATATCACACTGTAGGCCAAAAAAATGTGTCTCAATAAATTAAAAAAGATTGAAATCATATCTTGCATTTTTTCCTAACATATGAGACTTGAAATCAGTCCCAAAGTCAGGGGGGAACCACTGGAAAAACACAAACATGTGGAGGCTAAATAATATGCTGCTATCATTTTAATTGGTGAATTAAAAAATCCCCCCAAATTAAAAAAATATGTGGAGGCCAATAAAACTGACAACAGAATGGTCCAAAAATCTTTGGGATGCAGCAGAAGCAGTTCTAAGAGGGAAATTTACACAGCAATACAGGCCTATCTCAAGAAATAAATAAAGCCTCAAGTAAATAATCAAACCTTACACCTTAAGTAACTAGAAAAAGAATAAAAACATCCAGGGATAGTAGAAGAAAGACAATAATGAAGATTATAGCAGAAATAAACAGAGACTGAAAAGCAAAGCAAAAACAATAGAAAAGATCAATGAAACCAAGAGCTGGTTCTTTGAAAACAAAATTGATAACCTTTAGCCAGACTCATCAAGAAAAAAGTGATAAGACAGAAAGAAATAAAATCCAAAATGAAAGAGAAGTAACAACAGATACCACAGATATATAAATAATTAGATTACTATGAAACATTTTATGCCAAAAAAAAATTGGATGATCTAGAACAAAAGGAACATACACTCTTCCAAAACATCAAAAAGAAGTAGAAAATTTGAGCAAACCAATTACTGGTAACAAAAGTGAATTTGCAATAAAAACAAAAACACAAAAACAAAGAAACCTCCCAAGAAACAAAAGTCCAAGACCAGATGGGTTCAGAAGTGAATTTTACCAAAATTTAAGGAAGAGTTAACACCTGTTTTCCGCAAACTATGAGGAGGGCGGGGGGGGGGGGGACTTCCAAATGATTTCTTTAAGACCAGCATTACTTTAGTACCAAAACCACACAAGGACACTACAAAAAAAGAGAAAACTACATACACAGATATAAAACTCATGAACAAAATTTTAGCAAAGCATATTCAACAATACATTAAAAGGATCATTCTCCATTAGAAAGTGGAGTTATTTTGGCAATACAAGGATGGGTGAATATTTACAAATCAATGTAATACACAACATTAACAAAGTAAAGGGTAAAATCATCTGATCATCTCAGTAGATACAGAAAAAGCATTTGACAAGATTCAACATCCATTCATAACAGCTCTCAAAAAATTGAGTTTAGACAGAACATACCTCAGTATAATAAAGGTGAAACATTTAAAAATCTACAACTAACATCAGTGGGGAAAAAATATGAGCTTTTCCCTCTAGGATCAGGAGTAAAGATGTTCTCTCTCACCACTTTTATTCAATATAGTGCCAGAAGTTCCAGCAACAGCAATCAAGAAATAAAAGGCACCCGAATTTATATATTGCAGATAACATACTATCTATTGGAAACCCAAAAATTATACTAAATTCATTTATCCTAAATATATTTTTTAGAGTTTATTAATTTGTTTGACAGTGAGAGATCACAAGTAGGCAGGGAGGCAGGCAGAGAGGAGGAAGCAGGCTCCCTGCTGAGCAGAGAGCCCCTATGTGGGCCTCAATCCCAGGATCCTGAGATCATGACCTGAGCCAAAGGCAGAGGCTTAACCCACTGAGCCACTCAGGTGCCCTAAATTCATTTATTCTAAAAGTTTTTGGTGAAGCTCAGCATAGAAAATACACAGAAATGGTTGTGTTTCTATATGCTAATAACAAAGTTGCAGAAAGAGGACTCAGAAGCAATTTCATTAACTATTGTACCAAGAATAAAAGAAGTATAAAATACCCAGGAATAAACATAACCAAGGAGGCGAAAGACATGTTCTCTGAACACTTTAAAATAATGGTGCAATAAATTGAAGATAAAACAAATGGAAAACAATTCTATGCTCATGGACTGGAAGAATTAATATTGTTAAACTGCCCACATTACCCAAAGCAATCTACAGATTGACTGCAATCCCTATCAAAATACCAATAGTAATTTTTACAGAATTAGAACAAATAATTCTAAAATTTCTGTGGAAACACAAAGAACTCCTAATAGTCAAAACACTCTTGAGAAAGAACAACAAAGCTTGGGGTATCACAATCACAGATTTCAAGATATACTAGAAAGTTATAGTAATCAAAACAGTATGGTACTGTCACAAAAATAGAAAGCTCAGAAAGAAACACACACTTAGCACGGTCAATTTACAACACGTAGGCAAGAATATACAATGGGGAAAAAACTGCCTCTTCAATAAATGGCGCTGAAAAATTGTGACAGCTAGATGCAAACGAATGAAACTGGACCACTTGCTCACACTATCCATGAAAATAAACTCAAAACAATTTAAAGACTTAAATGTGAGACATGAAACCATAAAACTTCTAGAAGAAAACATAAGTAATAATTTCTTTGACATAGCCTATAACAGTGTTTCTCTAGATGTGTCTCCTCAGAAAAAAGGAACAAAAGCAAAAACCAACTATTGAGATTACACCAAAGTAAAGTTTTACATAGGAAAGGAAATCATCGGCAAAACAAAAAGGCACACAACAGAATGGAGAAGTTATTTGCTAAAGATGTATCACATTAGGAGTTAATACCCAAAATATATTAAAGAATTTATACAACTCGACACCTAAAACCAAATAATCCAATTAAAAACTGGACAGAGGATAGACATCTTTCCAAAGAAGACATACAGATGGCCAAACACATGAAAAGGTGCTTAACACTACTAGTCATCAGGGAAATGCAAATTAAAACCATGAGGAATTACATAACACCAATCAGAATGTCTAGAATCAAAAAGACAAGAAATAACAAGTATTGGCAAGGATGTAGAGAAAACGGAAACTTTGTGCACTGTTGGTGGACATATAAATCAGTATAGACACTGTGGAAAACAATATGAAGGCTCCGCCAAAAATTAAAAATATAAATATTGCACAATCCAGTGATTTCACTACTGAATATTTACCCAAAGAAAATGAAAACATTAATTTGAACAGATATAGTCACCCTAATGTTTATCACAGCCTTATTTACAATAACCAAGATAGGAAAGCAACTGGAATATCCACTGATAGATGAGCACATAGAGAAGTAGAATACACATGCACGCGCGCACACACACACATACACACACACAGAGGAATATTACTCAATTTTAAGGAAGGATGAGATTTTGCCCTTTGAACAACATGGATGTACGTAGAGAGTATTATGCCAAGTAAAGTACATCGGAGAAAGACAAATACCACATGATTTCACTTATATGTGGAATCTGAAAAGCAAATAAAACAGAAATAGACTCATAGATACAGAGAGAACAAACTGGCAGTTGCCAGAGGGAAATAGGGAGATGGATAAAAGAGAGTGGAAGATACAGGTTTCTGTTAGGAATTGAGTAAATCATGGGGTAAAAGGTACAGTATAAGGAATATATTCAATAGTATTGTAACAGCATTATGTGGTGAGTGACGGTGTCTTTCATGTGGTGAGCATAGCTATTGCCAACTATGTTGTAGTTACTGAAACTACTGTAATATAGTTGAAATGAAAGTAATACTGTGTCAATTATACTGCAATTAAAAAAAATTAAACCACAAGGGAAGAGACCAAGAGAATAATAAAGGAACAGAGAAGTACAAAAACAACCAGAAAACCACAAAATGGCAGTAAATACACACCTATCAATAATTATTTTAAATGTAAATGGTAAATGCTCTAATCAAAAGATTAAGTTCACAGAATGGATAAAAAAATCACACCTGTCTATATGATTTCTATAAGAGACTCATTTTAGACCTAACAACATACAGAATAAAAGTGAAAGAATGGGGAAAAATGTTAAAAGCAAATGCAAATGAAAAGAAAGCTGGAGAGCAATACTCAGAAGAAATAGACTTTAAAAGAAAGACAGTAACAAAAGATAGAACATTATATAATGATAGTGTCATCCATCTAAAAATAGGATGTAACATTTGTAAATATTTATGCATTCAACATAGGAGCACCTACATATAGAACATGAATATTATAAGGGGAGAAGTTGACAATAATACAATAATAGCAGAGGATTTTAATGGCCCACCTGCTTCAATGGATACATCATCTGGACAGAAAATCAGTACAAAAACATTGGAACACACATTAGACCAGACTGACTTAATAAATACAGATGATTTCATCCCCAAACTGCAGAATAAACATTCTTTTCAAGTGCACATGCAACATTTTCTGGGATAAATCACAGATTAGGCAACAAATTAGTTTATATATATATTGAACATAAGTCAATAAATTTAAGAAGACTGAAATCATATCAAGCATGCTTTTCTCACCACAATCGTATGAAACTAGAAATCAGTTACAAGAATTGGACAAAACACAGGTATGTGGAGACTAAACAACATGAACAACCAATGGGTCAAGAAAGAAATCAAAGAGGTAATAAAAGAAAATCCGTGAAACAAGTGAAAAAAGAAACTCACGTTCCAAAACCTATGGAATGCAGCAAAAGCAGTTCTAGGGGGGAAGTTTATAGTGACATTGGCTAACCTCAATAAATAATGAAAATTCCAAGTAAACAATTGAATGTTACACTTCAAGGGACTAGAAAAATAGGAAAACAAAACAAAGTAAAAAGAGGGAAACAATATAGATGAGAATGGAAATAGAAACGAAAAGAACAGTAGATCAATGAAACTAGAATCTTGTTCTTTGAAAAGATAAACAAAATTCATAAATCTCTCGTCAGACACATCAAGGGGAAAAAAAGGGCCCAAGTAAAATTAGGAAGCTGCAACTGATAATAAAGAATACAAAGCTTCTTAGGAGAATACAATGCACAATTATACACCAACAATTTGGAAAACCTAGAAAAATGAAAAAATTCCTAGTAACATACAACCTTTCAGAACTCTGTCATGAAGAAATAGAAAATCTCAATAGCTAGACTACGAGTAATGAAATTGAATCTGTAATTACTTTCAAAAAACTGCAGTCCAGAATGTGATAGTTTCACAGGTGAATTCTACCAAACATTTAAAGAAGAGTTAATACCTATCTTTCTAAAATTATTCCAAAAATTGAAGAGGAAGTAACACTTCCAAACTCATTTTACAAGGCTGGCATGATCCTGATCCCAAAACCAGACAAAAATATGACAGAGAAAAATATTATAGGCTAATATCTTTGTTGAGCACACATACAAAATCCTCACTAAATATTAGTAAACTGAATTCAACAATATATTAAAAGTATCATATACCGCAATCAAGTGAGATTTATTCCAGGGATGCAAAGATGGTTCAACAAATTAACAATAATTTGCAATTCATTCAATGTTACACACCATGTTAACAGAGAATAAAAATCATATGACCATACCAAAGATGTAGAAAATCATTGGGCCATATTCAGCATCCATTTATGATAAAACCTTTCAATAAAGTAGGTATAGAAAAAAATGTACCTCAACATAATAAAGACCATGTATGACAAAGTTACAGCTAACGTTATATTCAACAATGAAAGCTAAAATCTTTTCCTCTAGTATGAGGAATAAGACAAGACTTTCCCCTTTCTCCACTTTTATTCAACATAGTATTAGAAGTCCCAGCTGCAGCAATTAGGAAAGAAAAAGAAATAAAAGGACATTCAAACTGGAAAGGAAAAATAAAATTGTCATTATTTGCAGATGATATAATACGATATATAGAAAACTCTCAAAACTGCAAGAAAAAAGTCTGAGACTAAATGAATTCAGTGAAATTGCATGATACAAAATTAACATACAGAAATCACTTGCATTTCTATACAAATATAATGACCTATCAGAGTAATTAAGAAAACTTTCTATCTACAATGGCATCAAAAAGAACAAAATACCCAGGAATAAGTTCAAAGACCTGTGCCCTACAAACTATAAAACACCAAGAAAGAAGTTGAAGACAACACAAATAAATGAAAAGATATCATATGCCCCTGGATTAGAAGAATTAATATTGTGAAGTGTCTAGAGATTCAAAGTAATCTTCATCAAAACACCAATTGCTTTTTTTTCACAGAACTAGAATAACTCTAAAATTTGCATGAAACCATTTTCTTTCTTAAGAAGAAAGCTGAACATATTATGCTTCCTGATTCCAAACTATACTATAAATTAAAACAGTATGGTCCTGACACAAAAACAGACACATAGATGGATGAAATAGAATAGAGAGTACAAAAATAAACCCACACTTATATGGTCAATTAATCTATGACAAAGGAGGCAAGAATGTATAATGGGGAAAAGATGTTCTAATAAATGGTGCCAGGAAAACTGGACAACTACATGAAAAACAACAACAACCACCACAAACCAAAAAACTGGTCCACTGTCTTATCCCATATACAAAAAAAAAATTCAAAATGGATTAAAAATTGAAGATATGAAACAAACAAAAAACCCTAGAAGAAAATATAAACAGTAATCTCTTTGACATCAATTTTAGCACTTTTTTTTTTACCAGTCTCCTCAATCAAGGGCAACAAAAGCTAAAACAAGACAAAAGGAATTTCTATAAACTAAAGACCTTTTAGAATTTATAGCATACAATTTTAACTCATCACAGATTAACTTCAAGTGGTGTTATGTAACTTTACATTCAGTGTAAGATCCTTAAGCAGCATACTTCAATTTCTCCCCTAAAGCCTCTATGTTACTGTTATCATGTTCAATTTTTTCACGTTATTCATATATTATTTTATCTAAATATTCAATTATCTTTTAACAACTCTTAAAAGGAAATCTTATATATTTGCCTCTGTCCTATTATTTCTAGTCTCTTCACTACTTTGTGTACGCTCATAGGTCCATCTGGTATCATTTTACTTCTCCCTGAGGTGGCTTCTTCTTCTTTTTTTAATATAGGTATAGTTGACATACAATAATACAATGTTATATTAGTCTCAGGCCTTTAAGAATTTTTTTGTAGTCCAAAACTGTTGGTGATAAATTTCACAACTTTGATATTTCTTAAAAATGATTTCACTTTCAGTTTGAAAGATATTTTTGCTGGGTGTAGGATTATCAATTATTTCTTAATTTTAGTTCTTTAAAGTTATTGCTCGCTTTCTCTTTACTTGTATTGTTTTCAGTTAGAAATTTGATGTCATCTATTTCTAGTTTTCTCTTCATATAATGTGTCTTTTCCCCCTGCTGGTATTAAAGTTTGCAGTACTGGTCTTGACCTATTTGACTTTAATGTGTCTTGGTGTAGTTGTGTTTCTTGTGCTTGAGAGTCACTGAGCTTCATGGAACTGTGGGTTTAGTTTCCCTCAAAATTGGGACACAATCAAGTATTATTTCTTCTAATATTCTTCCTCTCTCATTTGGAAATTTTAATCATATATATATTAGGGCACTTGAACTTCTCCCATAGCTCACTGTTCATTTTGAATTGGTTTTCTGTGTTTTATTGAGTAAGTTCTATTGCTATGTGTTCAAGGTCATTAATCTTTCAATATTCCCTTTTCAATATCTAATCTTCTATAATACCATTCAGTGTAATTTTTGTTTCTGATATTAGTTTTCATCTATAAAAAAGTTTTGTTTCACTCTTTCTCATAACTTTTATATCTCTTAACTTTTGAACATATGAAATATAATAACTATTTCAATGTCCATTAATTCTAACATATGTATTATTTCTGTGTTCATTTCTTTTGACTATGTATTCTCTTCATTATGGGCTGTGTTTTATGTTTATTTTTGTTTTGTTCTTTTTACTTCTTCTCAAAAGTGCCCTGCCTTGTTTCCTCTAATACTTTTGGGTGGTTCTTTTCCTAGCCCAGTTAGTTAACTCCTATATATGCAACAACCAGAACTCTGATGAATAGCCAAGCATAGCAATGGTCAATTTTAAAGTTCCTTGGTCTTCTTCAGGGAATTCAGAAGACTTTTTTTTTTTTTGAGATTTTTTATTTATTTATTCAACAGAGAGAAACACAGTGAGAGAGGGAACACAAGGAGGGGGAGTGAAAGAGGGAGAAGCAGGCTTCCCGCTGAGCAGGGAGCCCCATGTGGGGCTCAATCCTGGGTCTCCAGGATCATGACCTGATCTGAAGGCAGTCGCCCAACCAACTGAGCCACCCAGGTGCCTCTCTTTTTTTTTTTAATTCATAAGGCCGATTGAACTATTAAAAACGATTAAAATAGTTTTTAATCGGCAGTAATTACAGATATCTTGGATGGTCTAGATAAAAAGCTCAAATGCCACTTCTCGTACCCGACATCACTTACATTCACTAATTTATATTAGAATGGGAGATCTCATGGGATTAAATAAAAGGCTGAGACCTAGACACCACCAAAGTTCCAGGATATACTCACATATGGAGACCTTTTCAGGAAAGGAAATAGTGCCCCTGAGCGAAATTTAATGATAAAAGAAAATTGAACTAGTGAGCCAACAAAGTAGGCCAATGGAAGAAAGGGAATATTGATGTAGTTTAGCTGGGTGGCTGATACCAGAACTCATCCCAACTGTGAGAGAGAGGATAGGATCTGGGACAGGTAGAGAAAATGTAGGAGGATGTAGCTATATGCACATACAAAATGAAAGAATTGAAATGAGCTCAAACACCTGTGCTGAGACATAATCTAAGAGAATATAAAAGAAGAGTCATAAAATTTCTCACCATACTGGCTCTGCCCAGATGAAAGAGTGAAGAGCTACATTGCAATAGTACAATAGGCAGCTTGGTCAAGTAATACTTTCTCATGTCAAATGGCCTCAGGGACCATATGTTCTACAGCAAGGCTAGTAACAATGCTGCTGGTGTCATTGTCTTGCCAGGTCCAATCACTATTGGGTGGTGGCAGTAGTGGGCAACAGTCCCAGAGGCAGCCAGCCATGGTGACAGTGGCGACAGTGCTAAGGTTTAAGGCAATCAGGCACCTAAAAGTAATAGCAAGACCAGGGGGCTAGACATGAGTCACCCATCTATGGGGTTAACAAAGCCTGAGCTGAAGCTGTGGTATTATTAGCTTGACAGTGAGGGAAAGTTACTGATAGCTGCTATAAAGCTTTATAATTCTATGACCTGATGAAAGGGCTCACTGCCACCCCCACACCTTCACTCTCATCAGTTAAGCATAATACATAAAAGCTTTCTCTTTATTGCTTCAAAAAACAATGATGAGGATTTCTGATCTCCAGTTATAGTAGTGCCAGTGATAGAGTTAGGAGTGGAGTTCAAGCCTTGAATGGCTCCTTAGTAGGACTGTGATGTCTGAGCTGCATGATTCTTAATGGGAAGCAGTTATAACCAGTGACCAAAAATCATGGACACATGTTGGCATGGCTTGAGATTCTCAGAAATGCTGGTATAAGGGAACTCTGTAAAAGACCCATACCTCCTTCAACAGGTGGGGACTTGGGGCACTGATATTTGAGTGAAAATAATGGCAATACATCTATATTTGCTATCTAGGGAAAGCTCAGTACTTGAGCTATACAATTTAATATATGCAGTTGACCCTTGAACAGTGTGGGGGTTAGGGGCACTGACCTACCACCGAATCGAAAATCTGTGTATAACTTTTGATTCCCTCAAAACTTAACCACAAATAGCATACTATTGACCAAAATCCCAACTGATAACATAGTTGATTAACACATTTTATACACTATATGTATTATACACTGTATTCTTACAACAAAGCAAGCTAGATAAAATGAAATAAAAAATCATAGTACAGTGCTGTACTCCATTTATCAACATTCTAATTTTATATCATCTGTTTATAAGAGGAATAATCAGTAGTTCCTGCATCAATATTATATGTCATAAAACATTGAAAATGTTATATGTATTACTAATGTTAGATATCAAAGAATGAAAAGATAATGTGAAAAAAATTCTTACAGGGATAGTGATTCATGCATTGATAATGAAATAGCAATGTGATTGCTTTATGGTAGTCTAGTGTAATTGATATGATTGCTTCACGGTAACCTAGGTTACACTAATGAATGAATCATAAAATTTTATGCTGTACAGTATTATAGTTGTATTCATAATAAATACAGGATTGGAAACATTGTTATACTTTTTAAAAACCATTTACCTGTGATGATAGGTTAATGTCTAATTTCCAGTTCTGAGAAAGAGACATACTATATGGTAATGTAATTCTTTGCAAGCAAAGTTATAACATAAGAAAACAAACACATTATTAATTTTATATTAACTATTACCTCATACCTACGTAAGGATAGGATATCCCCTTCCATACAAATCTTACATGTATTGTACACAGTGACTGTTTAGGTAATGCTGATAATGATGCAAAATATCTGGTTTTGCAGTACAGTTATTAGATAGTCACATGAAGACACTCACACACATATACAACAGGTGTTTATTAACTGTACAGCATGATTATTTCGTGTTCATTAAGTGGAAGGAGATCATCCTAAAGGTCTTTATCCTTGTCTTCACATTGAATAGACTCAGGAGGAGAAGAAAAAGGTGGGGTTGGTCTTGCTATGTCAGTGGTGGCAGAGGTGGAAGCGGGGGGAGGAGGGGCAAGCAACTTCAGTGTAACTTTACAGAAATACATCATTTCTGACCCTTTTGCTTTTTCATTTCTCTAAAAATGTTTCTATATGGACTAGCCTTTTTTTTTTTATACTGTTTGCTTTAGTTTCAGTACCTGTATCACAGAACGATCCATTTCATAAAAGGGGTCAAAAACAGTCTTGGATAATTAGAACCTTTCTGCTAGATGGTCTAACATTTATTTGTTTTCTGTCCCTGACTTTTCTATGTCTTCATCTTCATCATCTGGCACTGATTGAGAAACACTCATTTCCATCAAGTTGTCTGTTAATTCCTCTGGTGCGGTGTCTCTTAGCTCTTGAATTTCTTCAACATCAGCATCTTTGAGACCCTTCACTTCCACTTTTTTTTTTTAACTATATCCACAATCTCTCTCATGATTTCCTTGACTGGCTATGTTTCAAGTCCTGCAAAATCATACACAACATCTGGGCCTAGTTTTCTCCAGCAGAATTTTTTTTGTTTCAAGCTTGTTAGCCTATATAGTTTTTCCTATAACAATAATAGCATCTTCAATGGTGTAATCCTCCCAGACTTTGATGATCTTCCTTCTGTTGGGGTTCTCTTTCATAACATTAACAATCCTTTCCATTGAATACCATGTGTTATGAGCCTTAAAGGTTTTTATGACACCCTGATCTAGAGGCTGATTCCGAAACATCGTGTTTAGGGTCAAGTAGACCACCTCAATGCCTTTTGTGTTGAACTCATGGATTTCTGGGTGGCCAAGGGCACTGTCCAATATCAAAAGAACTTTAAAATATGGTCCCTAATGGTCACAGTATTACCAGATTTTAGAGACAAAGCATTGATGCAACCAATCCAAAGAGGGGGTTGTTGTTCTCCAGACCTCTTCTTGTGCAGCCAAAAACACCCTAACAGCTCATGTTTATCTTTATCTTTTGTTCCTTCAAGGCTTGGAAGTTAGCAGCTTTATAGATAATGGTAGTCCTGATCATAGACCTGACTGCATTTGCACAAAGAAGTAGAGTTAGACTATGCCTTCCTGCCCTAAATCCTGATGTTCATTTCTCTTCCTTACTAATAAATATACTTTATGACAACATTTTTGGTTTTTGATTTTTTTTTCAGAATGAGACTCTTTCATTTGTATTTTTAAAAACCATTTCAGGCAGATGTCCTTTCTCCTCAATGATTTTCTTAATGGTATCTGGGAACTCATCTGTTGCCTCTTTGTTGGCAAGAGCAGGTTCTCCTGTTATGTTGATATATATTAAGCCAAATCTCCTTCTAAAATTATCAAACCATCCTTTGCTGACATAATTTTATGCAGTTATGATTTAATACTGCTTCTTTACATTGATTTACATTACTTTCAACTGCAAATGGCATCATGTATGGTCTGTAAGTGTGTAAATTTTAATCAATTTCAGTTTTTTTTAAAGATTTTATTTATTTAATTGACAGAAACACAGCCAGAGAGGAAACACAAGCAGTGGGAGTGAGAAAGGGAGAAGCAGGCCTGCCGCCAGCAGGAGCCCAATGCAGGGCTCAATCCCCCAGGGACTCCGGGATCATGACCTGAAAGGAAGGCAGATACTTAATGACTGAGCCACTCAGGCACCCCTAATTTCAGCTTTTTATAACAGATTTGTATTTATGGTAGTAAATGATAAAATAGATTAGTATCTGCATACATTTATATATTCATGTCAAGGGTCAACTGCAATTAAACAATTTAATAATTTAATAATAATAAATTAGTCTTGATTGAGGCCTAATTTTGTATGAGGCATTATGATAGATCCCATAAAGGACTAATTAGTTGATGTAGCACCTCTACTTGGAAAAATGCTTATAATTTCATAGAAGGGACTAGAGGAGTATAAAATGTCCTTTGCATAATATGAAGTATAAAAAGACAACAATATAATTTTCTGAATACTATGTGGAAACATTTGGTTATATCCTTAGAATTTGGTTTCAAATGGTATGCATCTGAGAAATGGACACCCCCAAGGAAGAAGCAATTCTACCTATCTATTGGATTCAGGGATACTTTTGGAAGGAGGTGGGATGTAAGAACTTGAATGGCAGATAGTGTTATGAATCACACTGTTGAGGAAATGAGAGTAGATCCGGAAGAGGGAACCATTAAGACATAAAGTGGAAAAGTGTGGGCATTCTGAAGGTTGGATGGATTACATGTATGTAGGGGAGTTGCTGAAAGCAAGGCCAAGAAGGTGGGTTGAGGGACATGGTGAAGATTTCATTGACAAATAAAAGCAATAAAGAGGCAGTGAAGTGTTTTTGAACAGAGAAATAATAGAATTATCAGCCTCTCTGTTATTTCCCTAGTTCCACAGGGCTGGACCTACTTAACTTCCTCCCTCAAAACAATTCTGCCAAGTTCTCATACTAGACTAAGCAAAAAGCACAAAATATTTCAACAGACTTAACATCTTCACCTCTATATCTGATGGAGCTTGTACTGGCTACCCCTCCATGATCTCTGGAGTTACCCATCATTCTCATTTCTATTTCTAAGGCATCAGAATGAAAACCTGATTGTCCCTCTTTGAAATTCTTGTGCTGTTTATGCCTGAATTCTGGCTGAGCCTGCCATTCCCTTGGAATACTATGGAATCCTATCGTGATTTTCCCCATACCTGTGGTGTTCTGTTTCGCTTTGGTGACTAGCCTCATGCTGGATTGTACTTCCCTTCATCTTTCTTTTTCCCCCCATTTTATTTGATAAATGACCATTCATCTTTGGGTTACATTTGTAAAATGTAAAAAAATGATAAAAAAACATTAATTTGGCAGCAGTGAAGGGTGGTTTGATATGAACAGTTAAGTATACTAGAGTATATTATGCTAAGGGAAATCAGTTAGAAAAAGACAAATGCCATATGATTTCACTTGTATGTGGAATTTAAGAAACAAAACTGATGCACGTAGGGAAAAAGGAAGGAAAAATAAAATAAGATAAACAGTTGGAAAGGCAATACAGAAAACCAAGACAATAAGGGCCTCAGGTGCAGCAGTATCCAGGGGAAGGAAAAGATGGAAAGAAGAGCTAGTGATGAGAGTGGCACATAAAAAGCACTTAGTACTGCGAATTAATAAAAAGACATAAGAGATGTGTGAACGGAGGGTAATTTAGGACTTGGTAACAAGGTACAGAGGATGATAGGGAGTAATCACACCTGACTTGAAGTTCCACACGTGGGTGACTAAGAGGAGTGATGTGAGCAATCAGGTCACAGCTCCATTCAATCAGCAAGACCTAGCTTAGGAAACACATTTGAGAGCCATGTAATGGGGCTTGGATTGAACTACTCTCTGCTCAATAAGGTAGGAAAGTGGAGAGTTTGAAATGGGACATGCTGAACTTAAAGATGAAATTACTTAAAAAAAAAAAAAAGCCAGAGGAATGTGGGTATGTTTAAGGAAGAGAGGAAGCACAGATGTTGATTTGGGGCTCTCAGATCCTCGTGTGATAGTTAAAGCCTTTGTGATACAAGATGAAGGGTCTAGAAAAAAATAAAGAGCCTGGAGACAAAGTTTAAAAAATAAAAGCCCACACATATGGTTTCAGTCACATATGTGAGAGAAAGAACTAGAATAGTAGTGGGGATCTGTGTCAGTGATCAGGATAGTGAGATGAAAACAGGAGGAAAGAGATCTAAGTAAAAGCAGTGTGTTTGCTAAGCAAATGAAGTGTCACTGTAAGGTCCTTTTATGCCTCTTCCCTCATCCACCAGAATAATGTTGTTTAGTTCTTCTTCCATAGAAATTTTGTAGCCATTGCTGGCTGGCTTCTCAAGTCCCCAAATATTCTGTGATCATGTTAGATAACACCAAATTTGCATTTTAATAGACCCCAGTGGTTGAACATTTTGATGATTTTACATTTTTTATGGTTCAACCTAATATGTCAGTAGTTTGTCAGTGGAGCTATGCACAGCGGGACTCTCTAAGCAAGGGGCCATTCCTGGTTCTCAGCAGGTTCTTCTACCCTGATAACTGGGCTGTACTACCTGTGAATTCTAAGAAGTTCATTTCCTTCAGGAGTGAAAGTACTACCTCAGCTCAACTGAGTTTCTATTTCTATTGATTGCTGCCTTTAAACCAGGCTTCTTATCTTGAGCCATTATGTGGTCAGTGCCCTAGGGGTATAAGAATGGTAGGATTTGCAAAGGACAAGTCTAAATGGAGCCCAGCTTCTTTAAGAACTGACAAGCATCACTCTGGCTAGGTGGCTAGGTCATCTCTAGGCAAGGGGTTGTTTGGAAGTAAAGGGAAATCCTCTCCAGAAATAATAGAAAGGATACCAGTTTGACACCTGGTACACATGATGGTTGAAGAAAAGGTCCAAGGTACTTTCCTCTGTGCTTTTGTCTAAGACATTTGGTAAGTACGCAGATCCTTTGTCTTCTTTGTTCTCCATAATACCTCACTATTCTTCAGGTTCTTTTGCAACACTTTGTGTTGAGCCTTTATAACCAAAGTTAATTAACCAAAAAAATGGACTTTCTTCTCTGTGAAGGCAAGGAATGCTTAATTTTAAACTTCTGCAACACAGGAAGGAAAGAAAAGTTTAATTTCTATATCAAAACCGCCTTTCTCATTCATATCCTGTCACGATTGATTGTGAGTTGTCTTTCTTTTCTATGGAAGAGGGTGCATTTTGAGGTGGGTTCTCTTGCACACACAGGAGTTTCATAACTAGAAAAGTTTTCTGTAAAGGATTACTAAACTGAGTAAGGTTCACAAGGAAAATGAAATCTTCCTCGAGGTAAATGGTGTTTATCATGTGCAGTCTGGAAAGATTCTGATGTCAGCTTATTGAAGGGCTTTGTGATTTTGCTGGTTTCTTCTGCTTCTGTCTGAACACTAGATGATGCCTTCTGGAAAAAATGGAAATCTTCAAAATTGTAATACTTAAAAAATTGGGTATTTTTGTAGCAAAAATGACAAAGCACAAGGTCATGGTATAAGCACTGATTCTCCAAGGAAATGTTTGGGCCGACTGAGAGGCAAATTGATTCTATCCATTGCCCTAAATTTAAACACACCTACTACGGTGTTGTTTCCTTAGAGGAGAGGAAAGTGTGGCATTTTATTTCTAGCCAATTATGGAAAAGAAAAGACAGGGTTCCTCTGAAGGGAGACAATGTCTGCTCTGTGCCTTATGAAGAATGAAAATTCAAGCAGTTTACCTACTCTGCTTATTGCCTTGGGGCAAAGGTAAGTAGATAGCTGAATCCTGTTGAAAGGAGAGGTAGTCCCAATATCGAGCCATTCCCGCTCTGACTTATTAGATCCTCTAAAACACACACATATGTGCCACCAGGACATTTGTGTCTTTCTCTTAGCCATGCATTAGGTTTTAGTGGCCTTTCGTAGGAAGTCAGATATACAGTTTTCATTATTATTAGCAAAAAAAAAAAAAAAGAATCTAATCCACACAGAGCATCCTGTGGGTAACTGACTTCAGAGCAGCTGGTCACTGGGCTCACTGATGTGGCACTATATTTTTCCTTCCACCTTGTTGTGACTGTTAGTCAGCATGGTCCTACCCTGAGGCCTTTCCAAATATTTTTTGTGAACCAAAAAGTCAGTCTTTTTTTCTCAGCGATTCTGGGTTCTTTTTGATCCTTAAGTATTTCATCTTCTAGGAGGGAAAGGGAAATAAGGAGTTGGAGATGTTGAGGTTTTAGTCAGGGAAGATAGAAGTGAGGAAGAGATTTTGCCACATCTGGAACTGAAAATTCTCCAGCAAGCCTAGTACAGTTACCACAACACTGATCAAATTTCATAGCTGGAACAGGTTAAATGAATCCAATAAATTATATTAAGATTATGAAGGGGACAGATTTGGGAAATAGATTATTTTGGAAAGAGGGAGATCTGTGATCAACCAACTCTCTATCTCTCAAGCAAAGCACCGTTTCTTTTAAAGGAAGAACACACCTTTTTCTCTCTAACATTTCCATACCCTCATAGGTGCCTGAATTCCTAATACCCTACCATTATCTTTGAGTTTACAAATAGACCTTTCTAAGATCAATAATTCTTTTGAAACTGAAGAAATTAGCAAATTGTAGAATCTTTTACTGTAAAAGATAGCTTCTGTGCCAAATTAAATGAAACTCAATGATGAGGGGATGACCCCCGCTATGATGGGAGATATATTCGATCCATTCAGCTTGTGCTGGGCCATCAAGCAACAGCAATCTGGCAACATCTCAGGGGCCAGTCTGTTTCGGCACATGTCCATCTAGAACATCTAGTTGTGCCTTTGCCTCTTTTTGGAGTTTAGCAACTATTTTCAGAGCTAAATGTTAATCTGAAAGAGTAGTATGCTCTAAATTTTAATTAAGTTTTATGTTTATGGCACCCATATACTTCTAAGAATTGCTGGCTCCTTTCTCAAAAATTTCTCTTTCAAACAGAATGGTTGTGTGTGTGGTAAGGGGCACACACACGTGTATGTCAGTGGTGAGATTTGGAGATGGGAGATGGGAAGGGACTTCCTTTCTGTTTCCAAGATGTTGGTCATGACTGGTTATTCCTTTCTGAACAGTGTGGTTCATGAACAAGATTTCGAGGGGAAAAAAAGTTCTAGAAGGTTCTGTAGAAACTTTCTAGTCCATCTAAAGCTGAGCAAACCAAAGAAACCAAAGTAGGAGCTTCCCCTGGTGTCTTGCCTCTTGATCAAAGGAGAATCACTATAGAAATAGCAGTCTGTTTTTTCCCAGAACAATGATTTTAAAAACCAAACCAAAACAAAACAAACACAGTAGCCTAGATAAAGGTAAAGAAAATGAGGACTGGCTCCATTGCTGTGAATAAAATGATCTCAAGCAAAACACCTAGTTTCTCTGAGCTTGCATCTCTCATCTGTACCAAATCACTGCCATGATGATGAAATGACATGATGTCAGTGAAAGTGAAGAATTTTAAGTGCTATATGGATACTAGAATTTCTTGCTTCATTTAAAATCTTTTTGTTTTTATTTAAGGTGGGAGGTAGGGTGACCACTGGATTTGAGTTTTTGAAACAGACTCCTTGATAACATATATAAGAAATACCAATTTTGAATATTGTCTCAATTAATATTCTAGGGTTTGTGTGTGTGTCTATGTGTGTGTGTACATGCATGTGTTGCATGTGTAGGGATGAAAGTTTCAACCTAGTCTTGCTGTAATCTAAAGGTAGGCATTTAGAGTGGAATGTGTCATTGAAAAATTTACTATAAAGTAAAGAAAGCTATAGAGTAAAGAAATACAGGTTCCATTCTTTCCTGGCTAGCTTGGCTGAGTGTTCTCTGGCCTGTGGGTTTCCTTAAAGCCGTGCCTCCTAATGGCCATCACCGCAGCAGAAGCCAGCTGTGAGAGCAGACACCAACACTTTCCAGATGTGGAATGCTACACGGAAGCACCAGAGGGCAAGTTTTAAGAGCTGAGAAAAGAGGTGCAGTAAAAAGATTTTAAAATCTTTTATCTACTTGGTTTCATCTCAAGCATTCCAAAATGCAGGGTTCTCTACTTTGCATATAGGATCAGTCTCCTGGAATAGATTCTATTTCCCAAGTCAATTTGGACATACCCAATATAAGCAAATGCTCAACCAGAGTTCATAATGACCACAAGAGCAAAGAAGAAAGGAAGGAAAGGCATTTTTCAAGCAAACGGCTTTCATGCATTCAGCAACAATCTCACATGAAAATGTCAGGATATGTGGTGTTTTTTTTACATTTAAACAAGTAGCTAGGCATTCCATTTATGAAATGCTTTGGTGATAGATTCTAAATGGGGCAGGCATGGAAGAGCCAGTGCAACTCTTTTGTGGTGATAAGATGATATCTAAACTATTTCCAGCCATCGCTTCTTTTGGAAAGTCTCAAATTTGGAAGATTATCTATTTGGGTGGAGATGGGAAACAAACAAGAGTCAGGAATACAGGACAGCCGGAATGAATACAAGTTGAAACAAATAGAGTCAGGAAAACAGCACTGCATTATTTTTCCTCCTCAATTTAAACTCTGCTATCTGAATATGAGCAGGAAACAGAAAAGAAGGCATGCAGCGAGCCAGGCATTCGTCCTACCATCCTGATCTATTCACTATAAGAAAGCATCAGCTACATGCCATAAGATCTAATTACCAAGAATTGCCTCTCCTGCCCCACAGCAATCATTTTGATGACAGGCTTCTCTGCACTGTAAAACAAAATGGGGAACCTGCGCTGTATAAACTGCCTCAGCGCTTCCCTTCCTTCCTGTGCTATCGGCCTCCCCATCTCATTTATTTTCCACACATTAATGGTAGCAGTCACCTTGAGCCGGTGATGCAGAGTAATTTTCACAGAAACCTTGATCAGAAACCATAAATCAGCCTGATGTGCTTTTATGGTCTAATAACATTCCGGTTGCTCCTACAGGCCTGTATGTAAAACTGCACTGCAGTGAGTCCTTTGGATTTTTTTCTTTTCCCTTTCAGTCCCATGCGGCGCCTGCGCTCTCCCACTCTACACCCCCACTCCCCGCCCCTCTCACCCTCTACCTCCCTAGGCTTAGTATTTATAGACACACACCTAGGCACGTGCACTTCAGCCACATGGATGCAGTTCACTCGTAACAAAGTCACATTTAAATGGTGTTATATACACACCCGGTCATGGCGGCAGTGGAAGCAAATTCTTTCAGGAGGATAAAATGACGCATGCATTAGATTCCCAGTCGTATGTCCTAACAAATGAACAGTCTCTGACCAAAAAACAAACCGACTTAACTGTTTTAGGAGCTACTGGGTCTGTTCAACGATTCAAGTATATTTCCCTGTCAGGACAACTAGATGGCGCAGCAGGTGTTGACTCTTGCTCCATGGCTCTGAGCAACGCTGGGGCTTGGAGGACTGAACCCTTGGTACCCATGGTGCCTGGTCTGCAGTGTGGCGGCCTGCCTGATGGCCTTGTGCTCCCACTACTCCCTAGGAGGCTGAGAGGCTCTGGAGCAAAAGGCCATTAGTGGAGTGGCAGGAAACGGAGCAGTGGATTTGAGATGGGAAGAGGGGAGGGAGGAGGGAGGGGTTGGGCTGACAGCATAGAAGGTCCTGCTGAGGGGGGAAGGCTGGGCCTGTGAGGAGGGGCTGAAGGCGAGCCTGGGGCTGGCAATGACGCTGCAGCATCCCCTTGGAGTGAGGTGATCCGGAGTAGAACTAGCACCTGCGTGTGAGTTAAGGGTACTGTGCACCCACCCCAGCCCGCCAAATGCTCCCACCAGATCAGACCCGGTCCACAACCCATGAGCCTGCCAGCTGGACATCCCCTGGGTGTGTGCCCCTCTGGAACACGCCGCAATTCCTGGTTTAGAACCAAGAGCCTCTCAGAGTCCCGTTTTCCTCAGAATAGCAATATATGCGCTGGGAGCCAGTGTCACTCTTGTATTGACACTTGGTGAGTTGGTGCAAGAAATTAACTAAAGCCAGTTAACTCACTCCCGGAGAATGTTTAGCTTTGCTTTGGAAGTGAGGAAAGCTGGCAACCATGTCTGATTTTTCACTGCTAATGCACTGAGTGATAATTACTCCCCAGTAGACCTACATAAATTCCAACATTCTTAACTGGTGCTTCATGAATATACACCAAAGGGGAAAAAAGTACCCTGGGGCCTTAATCAAATTGGCCAAGATACTACTCCTTGCTTGGTTAAAAGATACCCCTCCAATTATTTATACATAGATCTATTTTTATACTTCTACTAGCATTTGCTCGTTCACGCATGCACGCACATATTCGGCATAATAACAAGGCAAGCCTTTGTAAGGACACTAACTGTCAATGTAGGAGTAACTGCAGAACGGGGTCCTCACCCTCATCTGTAGGGCTTTTGTTTTCAACTGTAAATCATGAGGTCTCATTCCCTTGCTTCACACCTAATGGTGATAGGTTAGGCAGTAGCCACAGAATTTGTTAAAATTCATTTCCTATAGAGTTAAAAGGGGTTTCTTTTTTCTTTTTCTTTCTTTCTTTTCTTTTTTTTTTTTTAATAACCAGTATCTCAGGGAGCTGCAACCAGTCCCATACCCGGAATCTTCAGTAAAAGCTCAGAGTTGAATTTTCAGAAATTGACAGGCAATTTCTCCTTTTTGCAGTGGCCCGAGCTTTTCAGGATGGCAGTAGCAAAGGCTAAATGTGAAAAGGAAATGGGGGTGAGCAAAAGCCCTTTCTCTCCACGATGTCCACTGCCCTTCGATTCACAGACTAGCATTTGTTGTCTGTTTAGGAGCTATTTCTAAACCCTCCTAGCTGGAGGCAATGTACACCAGACCCGTGGGGTGGGAGCAATAAAGGAGAAATGCAGTAAAGAACAAATTCTTTTCGGATTAGCTGATTGGCAGTTGTGAATAATGCAGCTCCAGCACTAAAGCAAAGAAAGAGCAGCTTCAACCTTGGCACTCATTATTTTGCTGTAAGCCTTTTTTTGCTAGGAACATTTTTCTCTTTCAAGTCTTAAACTATGTTAACTCCTTAGGATCCAGCCATTTGTCCAAAAGGGCGAACCAGAAAGACCCTTCGTTGAAAAATCTAAGTTGTGGATGTGTGAGGACCACAAGAAACAATCACATTCTCAAACCCTCTTCTCATGAGAAACCAAAATCGGGATGGAAAAAACTTACCCTGGGAGTCAAGAGCACTTATTTTGCATCCGACCGGACAGGCATTTTGAAAAACTGTATTAAAGACACTAGGCACATAGGTAGCTAATATGGATGGCTACGTAAAGAAGTCGAACCATTAAAAGTGAGAAGAGACTATATGAGACAGTTATTTAGTGATCCTAAAGACATCTGTGTTCTTGGTAGTCACGAGAATACAGTCAACCAGAGTGATCTTCCTTAAATCTTCTGATCTAGATCTGAAAGTAAATTATGGGCTGCATTTATTTCAAGTTACTGTAAAAATAAATACAATATAAGTGAGCCTCTTTTTCCATAATTATTCCTATTAACAATACATTATGTTCATCAAAACATTGAAAGACAAGGCATTGCATTTCTAAATTATTTGTCTCTCCATATATTTCCAATGACTGTCTATTAAAATATTTCTTTGGATAGTTTTGATTTTTATCAGTTAGAGCCAATGACATTTTATTTTTAAAATACTGCTGTTTTTCTTATCACAAAAACCAATAGATGTTTTAATAAAATGCTAAATGGCTAAATATATAATTTATCCAAAAAATATGATCTGTCAGAACCAACGATTATTAAAAATAAGTGATTACCCAGTCTCAATGCTGTCAGTGACAGTATTTGGGGAGGAAATTGAGATCTCCTTTGTGACAAAAAACCTTTTCCACTGTTCTTTATCCTTTTTGCATCCTCAATTGTGAATCCTTATGAGCAGAAATCCTACCTCCGTTTTCTTCAAAATCACCTCAACCTTATTTAGAGCCTCAGATTTGGCAATTGGTATGTGTATATTCATAGTGAATAAATGCACAAATAAATGAAAGTACATGTAATTAGTAGCTGAGATAATATAGGATGTATTCCTAAAATATGCCAGTTCTCTTACTTATAGAGTAACACATTTCTAGATCTCTTTACACCAAAAACAATTTGAGAGAAAAAAAAAATTCATCTTTTCCAAAACCATTTGCATACATTTTGATCAGACTCCCACCTGATATGGTTGCTAGGAGTTAAAAAGCTCAGTTTCTGTGGACTAATGCTCAAATACCAGAAAAAGCTATGTACTTGTTATTTTTAGTTCACAGCTCAAGTCTTGGATATTTTATAAGTCTAAATTGTCTGTCAGTGAATAATTATTGAGTGTTTAGTCTACAACCTAAGCTTCCCAGTTAATGAAGAATACAGTAGACATGAGACAACGGCATTCAAACACTTCCCTTATAAAGAGACCCGTCTGGGTCTCAAGCATTCCGGTTGGTGTGCTTCCATAGAAATCCAGGTAGAAATGTTTGCTTCTTGAGGTTGAGTGGTGGCTCAGCCTGAGACTCTAGCTTTAAGAAAGTCTTGTTGATCTCCAACCCAATCTCCTGGCCCAACTCACAATTCAGAGCACCAAGCCTTCCCCCCACATTCTCCTCTATGTTCCATGGTGCTAATCATTCTTCTTTTCCACATGTAATATTATATTCCTCTCTTTTCTTGATGACATTCTACCACCCCTGCAATGTGTTCTATCCCTCACTTTGTGCTCTTAAAAAAAAAAATGCATTACACACTTATAGCTCGTGTGCATGGGCCCATGGTACAGTCATGGGAGGTGTTTATTCTTTGCAATGATGATTGTCAATGTTGTATTTTACATATTTGTGTATAATTATACATACAGGGAAAAGAAGGGTGTATCATGATCTTTTCATGCCTATTGATGGATGCGTTCTAACTCTGGGTTTACACATACCCCAAAAGTTAAATTTTTGCCTTAATTATGGTTAGTTTACATTCATTTTATTTTTCCCTTTAGACCTTTCTGAGGACGGATGCTCCGTTTTGCCCAGCTTTGCTCCTCTGGACCACGTAACACAGACAGAGTCTTGTACTAGGCCAGGTGCTAAAAGATTTGAAATTAAATAAGTTGAATACAGTCTATGTGGGACATTAAGGTGACAGAGAATACATCAGTTCTTCATTTATAAACTACCTGCCAAGCACCCACGGTGGTAATTAGATGGTTAAGTTTCAGAAAACACATAGAACATAGCTTCTCCCCTCCAGTAGCTTCCTTTCTAATAGAAGAAGGCAGGCTGATAATTGTAGGCAATGACAATTCAGTGTCAATATTAAGATATGGGGAATCAATATAGTATCTCTCATAGTCTTTCATGGAAACTGTTAGAGCTACATCTAAGGGAAGGGTTTTTCATTTATTTCCCTCTTCTTTCCAGATGTTCTAAAGGTGCCATAGGCCTGTGAGAAACAGAAGTGGAAAAGAACCACAAAAAGAGCCAAAGAAAATATGGGGAACAATAAAAGAGGACGGGTGAACTAAAATGACCCGGGAGAGACTTGCATGCATGGAGTGTGTACACAGGCGGGCAAGGCCCAAGTACTGAGAGGTGAACTGCTAAGCCGCATTCTGTGGGAAGCGCCCTAGAAGGAGGCTCTTGTCTCCGAACCCAGCAAGGACAGGTGAGCGGAGCAACCACCGCACTGTGAGTTCCAGCCCCGGAAATCAGGACTCAGTCTCTGCCAGTAACAACCCCGAGCCGAGTCACATAGTCTGCACACCATGAAGAGTTGACATGAAATGAAAACACTGCTACTTTTCAATGTTTTCAAATTCTATTTAAAATCGGTTCTCTTCATTTCTTTGAGGAGTATCATTTTTTTTAGGTGTGATGTTTTGTTTAACTTAATTTCCATAGCAGCCACAGCCAGCTAAGCCCCATGCCCCAGTGCCTTGTTCACAGAGTCACTTAATAAATACTTGGAATAAATAAATAAATAAATGCATGTAAAAATGAGATTTGCCAGCCTATTAAAAAGGGTGATCAATACATTTTCCATCTCAGACAGTTCAGGTGGTGGGATAAAGGAATTCGGTGTTCCTTATCATTTACCTGGCAGTCATTATTATCTCAGGCAAGTGGGCATGTGGCCATTTCTCAGGATAAATCAGGCCCCATTTCAATAGTTAGTTCCGGCAGTTCAAAGTGGAATGGATTTATTTCAAGAGGCTCGAGAAAACCTCATTTTGAAGGTTCTAATAAAAAGTAAGGATGATAAAGAACACTGTTTTTCATGATAAGGAAAATTCTGCCTTTCAAGAGAGACATCATAATTTCTTCTAATTATAAGAAAAATGTTGCTGCCTTGAGTGTTCTTATTCATGTGTACAGCCAAAGGGATTTTCTGCATAAAAGAATAATTAGGTTCTATCCCTTCATACTGGAAAAAAATCAGCTATCTTTCTTTTCTTTTATACATTTTTTTCCCCCTCATATTCTCTGACCTCTACTCTGCTGAATCTTTTATATGTCATGGAAGGAAGATTTAGAAGGGCTTTGATTTCTCCAATTCCTTTGGCGGCTGGCAGTGTGTGCTGTGCTGAATTTGGAAGTGTCTAATTTGGGAGTTCTGTTCATGTCGGGCTGTAAACTGATCAGATTTCATTTTATGTGTGAAGATCATTTTCAGTCTGTGGATTTAAACATTTTATTTGCCTGAAATACACAGCACATAATGCACAATGGGTTTTTACTTAGGAAAGCTCTTAAACAACTTAGTTTTAGAGACAAAGGACATCCTGGGAAGGATCACTCTTGAGCCATTTGAACAATGAAAGAGAAGACAGAGTCACCCAGCGGTTCTGACATGATGACTATTGTCACATCTGGAGTGACTGCCACATAAAAAAAGGTGTGTGGGGAAGATAGCAGAGCACAATTAGAACTTTCCATCGACCTGATTTGTGTGGCCCATAATTCTCAATTGTGTAGATAACCGCCATGAGAGGAGAGATGTGCCGCTGTAATGAAATGAATTCAAACTCAAATATCAGCAAAGTAGAAAGAAGGACTGCTCAAATTCATAGTGAATGATAATATTGTTTGAACCCTTCTGAGAGATTAGAATTTGTTAAACTTCAAAACAGAATATGATCATTGGCTTTAAAATAGAAAGATCAGTGATAAAAATGGACAGGCAACGAAGTCTTAGGGATTCAGTTTTTCTAAGAAAGTTGAGTACGTTTTCGAAATAATAATGACAACCTCCACCATTTACTGAGGGCTTATTCTGGGACAGACCTTGTTTTGGGGATTTCAGAATATTATCGCCACTCCATACAGCAACCTTGGGAAGTGGACACAATGAGCGGTAAACTGACCAGTTGGCCAAGATCACCGAGTCAGAAAGAGGTGATCAGATCTCATTCCTACATGGTTTCATATCAGTAGGCTATCCAAGCTGGCGCCTGAAGAAAACTGAGGATGACCTCTTTTCTTGTAGAGTTTTATTACATGAGCTAGATACTAACACATAGATTGGGGTAGGGACCCAAACAAAAAACAGATTTATTTTGGGTAAATGGCTCTTTGAAATAATAACTGCCTAAGGTCAGGGGATTGGGTCACCACCTCTAGTTTAATCAGGAAGACAATCTGTGTTCTTGCTTGGAGAGGGATGTCTTTCAGTTAATTATTGAGGAGGGGGAGACCCTTCCTTTCATAGCTTCCCTTTAACATCTGTTACTCTTTCATTAAACTGTTATCTGCAGAGTTTCAAGGGATATTCCTATCCTATCAGCAGACGAAAATGAAATCACTTTGCACACAAAAAGCACAACACCCTCTTAGGCAGAAAGAGAAATAGTCTTGAGATACCTGTGTGCCCTGCCCAGCGTGGCAGCGAACATGGCCCTTGAGAGTACCGGCTTCAGAGTCAGACCAGCCAAAGCAGCCATTAACTACTTGCATGCCTTTGGACACGTTATTTCTTCTCTTGTGCCTCAGTTTCCTTGCCTATAAGTCAAGTGCTGAGAACAAGATAGCATAGAGTATGTGCGGTGCAAATGTGTGCCGAGTACATGCTCTCATTGAATCCTTACCAGATCCCTGTAGGGATATGCTTGCTTCTTCCTCCCCCTCTCCCCAACCATTCTCTATTCCCCTAATGAATGTAGTTGAGTTAGAATCTGGGGAATGCTCAAAATTGTGAATGACTTTGCTTTTTTGTTGCTGCTCTTCATGCCTGAAATCTCTTCAAGGTCCTCCACTTCCACTTCTAAGTGTCACCTGGCAAACTCTTCCTGACCATCTTCCAGAACCCAGCATGTTATCATCTCCTCTAAGATCTCCCCAATTCCCATTAACCTTGACTAGGCACCTGTCTACCTACTAAGTTTAAAAAGCTTATCAGTCTGAGAGTAATTATTTATTTGACTCTTCATTCTAGGACACAGACTCCTGAAAGGTAGGTCTTCAATATTTCTCCTCTGTATTCCTAGGGCCAAACATAACTACCTTTTACTGAGTGTTCCACTAAATGTTTGTAGATAAATAAAAATCTTCTTGAGTCTCTTTGTAGTTGAGACTTCTTTTGTAGGTGATTCAAATAATTAAATAGCAATAAATTAATATGTTCTGGTCAAGTCTGGAGTGTCAAATATGTCCACATTTGAATATCAAAAATAGAAGTTTTTTCCTACCTCCTATGAGAAAAGCAGGATGCTTGAGATAATATTTGATATTTTTAAAGAATTTTCTGGTTTTCTAAGTGCTGTCACCTACATTATCTTTGAGGCTCATGACAACTGTGAAATAAATAACACAGGTATTATTATCCTCATTTTACAAATGAGAAAACTAAAGCTCAAAAAGAACTGGCATACAAAGAATCACTTACACAGAAGTAAGGTAATTTGAAATCCATTTTAGGACTCTAAAAATATAAACATTTAAGCATTTACTATACGCAGTTGTTATTTCCACTGTATCATACTACTCTTACATTACTTACAATCAAGCTGGGAAAAAATATAGAAAGAAGTAAAATGTATTAATTTACAGAGAAGTGCCAGGAACTTTATGTGTATGTTCTTCAATGTACTCAATCCTCAAAACGGTGCTGGCAGGTAGGAATCATTAATCCGTTTTGTAAATACAGAGAAACAGGTTCAGGAAAGGTAAGTTGCCAAAGGCGGCAAAGTTAATAAGTGGTAGAGTCGGATTTTAAATTGAGGTTTCTCTAACTCCAAAGTTCCAATATACTCAATACAAAATGGAGGCACCTAGCAGGCCAAGGAAGCATGACAATCTTGAATCTAATCTGGAATAGTATTGATATCCAATGAATCTGGTCTGGTATGTATGGAAGGGACTAAACATGAGGAGTTTTTGAAAGAGTTGGAAAGTAGCTTGGTCCCAAGAGAAAATGACGGGATTAGAGCTGGATTTCAGGCACTAGCTGGTGGTAAAGGAACAATGCCTCCCCTGCTCTGAAAGGGGCTTGGTAAGTAAGGGCTTATGGGCTTTCTGGGGGCCCACAAAGTGATCTTTAGGGCTTAGAGCAGGGAACACCTGCTGTGATGGGAAGCGGAAAGCAAGACAGAAAACAAATCCCACAGCAAGGGCACTTCAGGCAGAGGGTGGAGGAGGACACCGCTCACCATCCTGAAATGAGGTCCGCTTTCTCCATACCTCCTGTAAGTTTTCTTCTCTTTACTGTCATCCTTAGGACTTCACTCATCATCTCTAGAATGATAACCCCTAAATGTCTGCAGTTCGGACCTGTCTCCTGAGTTCCAATTCCTGCAACAATGCACCACATGATGGACAGTTCCATTTGGATGCCTGCAGCCGCCCCTCACTAAATATATACAGAGTTGAGCTTCCCATATACAGCCTTCTGGAAAACCTACTTTTTATGTAGTCCCTATGTCAGTCAACCAGAACACCATTTACCCATCTACCCAGGCAAGAAGCTCAAGTGATATCCTTACTTCAACTTCTCATTAACTAACTCCCCCTCCCCACCCGCCGCCTCTGCTCTTACCCAGTCAATCCCCAAATCTCATGATCCTATCTCCTTAACAGCTCCTGAAACTGCCTCATCTCCTCTGCAACTCTTGAAGCTCAGGTTTTTGCTATGCCTAGACAACATGATTGCCTCCAGCCTTGCTCATCTCCACACTGTGCTCCCCAGTGGACTCAGAGTTACTTCTAATATGCCCGAGGTCATAATAGATATGCCCAGGTCATACCTTCCCTGTGCTCAAAAACCTTCCCTTTATCCCCTGTTACCCAAAGGATGAAGTCTGACTTCTTCAGTGTGAAATACAAGAAACTTCCTGACTTGGCTTCTTTTGACCTTTCTAACCTCACAGCTTTCTTCCCCACCACAAAGCCATCCATACCCTTTATGCTCCAATAAGACATTTTGAAGTCCCTTAAAGTCATTCCTGACTCCCTCTCCTTCAAGTAGATGTTATGTCTTCTATACCCCTCTTGTATCCTTTGTCATATTTACTTCTAACATAACACCTGCCATTTTTATTAAAAGTGTTTAAATTTTTGTCTGTTCAGTGAGCTGTATACATAAAAACTGTATGGTGACAGATGGGAACTAGACTTATAGTGATCACTTTGTAATATTTATAAATACCAACTCACCATGCTGTATGCCTGACACTAACATTGTTCGTTAACTATATTTCAATTTAAAAAAAGGGAACGGTGTGTTTTTCATTGTTGTTTCCCTAGCACCCCTCAAGGCAGTTGGCACATCAGGGTGATCAACTAACATCAGTTGAGTACATGCAATGAATCCCAGGGGGACCACACTACCTCGAAGACCATAGGCCAATTCCAAACTCACTGAGGGTAGGGAGATGATGAGGCTAACGACAGGTGTGGCTCTCACTGGCTCAGGACCTTGGAGACTGAATTTGTAGCTAGAAGATGTTCAGTACCAGCAGCTGACCGAAGCTGCACAGTCATGTAAGCTGATTTTAGACCACAAGCTGGTTTCTCTGACCTAGCTTCGGGCTTTTATTCCTTTGTGCTTATCCCTAAGAAGACCAACACAGAGACTTGCTCCTTTTTTGGGCCCTGGTCTGTGTTAAATCTTATGAGCCTCCTTGAACTACCTTCCCTTGGCCGTCTCATCCTTTGTAAGCCCCATTTGTAATGAATGATTTCATAGGCTGAAATAAAGGCAGAGGTGGTGGTATGGGATAAAATTAAGTAAGTTTACAGATCCAGGATTTATTTTATTTCAACACTTTTCATATTTCTCTTTAGAAGGACTCTCAACTAATGAATTAGTAAGCTCACTTAAACAGAACAGATTGATATTTCTAGTTTATTAGTGGGCCATGTATCCAAAACCTTGGTTTAGCTTGTATAAAAGCATCACAGAGAAAATCCATCCACTGGCACTGGGCAGATTCCGCGTTTCCTTTTTTGTCACATAATCCCTTGGCTCTTCCTTTGATCAGCAGTGCAAATGCTAATTAAGGTTTCATCTGATAATTTGATTTCATGATAAAGATCTATTCTCAGTCAGGAGCTCTGCCTCCTTAAATTCCCGAGGTTAATGAAAATCACTAATCCAATGGATAAACAGGCAATGGGAAAGTCAAATCATAACTTTCATGTTTTCAGAAATGTTGTGATTTAAGGGTTTTTGGAGGCTCTTAGGATGAAGAAAGATTGAGATGCAAATTTCGCTGAGAGGAAAGAAAAAACTTCCTGAGTGTGAAAGAACATTATGTAAATGGCATGGCTGTTTTAAAAAGTACAGTACTTTGTAGTGCCAAAATAATCGCACAGGTGTTGAGGTAGTTCCCCTGCTAATGACAGGGGACGATGAGAAGGTGAAGTTGAACTTTGTAGAGTAAGAACAGTGCAATGGATTCTGAGAAGGAAAACCAGATTCTTGCTGCACATCCACTTGTCCTGTGGCCCCTGAATTTCTGGGCAAGCCTCTCAACTCTGAGTCTGATCAATGCCAAGTTCATCAAGAAAAGGTCACATTCTTTCATTAAGAAACCAACAACGATCAAACTTGGGAAGTAAACGGATAGATTTTTTCTTTTCAGAATCCTATTAGTTCTGAGAAAATTCCAAGACTTTTACTACATTCCCCAAATGGCCAGAACTAATAGCAGAGTTCAACATATTAACATTCAGCCAAATGAATCCATATTTATTTCATGAAATTTAATTATATACCAGAAGGAAAAAGAAAGAACCAAGAGGGACATAGAGGAGATAATACCAATGCTCTGAGAAAATAAGAAAATGAGAACAGTTTCATAGATCCCTAAGAGATAGCAACAAAGAGAAAACAGAAGCTAAATTTTAATATGCCTATGACCACTCATTTTGAATAGGAGACATCACCTGCTAAATTTAAAGAAAGTCTGTTTTATTCATTTTTGTTTTATTAGAATTGGGAAACAGATTCATCCTATCATCTAGTTCTAACGAACTATCTGTTGAAAAAACCCTCAGATCTACTACGTAGGCACAAATATACCCTCAAAGTCCAGATAAAGAGTAAACTAAGTCTGTGTTTGCATGCTTTACCCTGGAAGGTCACTCGTTCTAATTCTCTAATCCTCTCTTAGAAGAGTACACACAGAGAGCTCCAAATCATTTACAGGAAATTTTTTGTTGAGCAGAGGAGCTGGGAAATAAGATATAAAATACCATTTCTATTTGGAATCGTACAAGGATCAGTAATGATGGCAAAGTCCCTGCCTACTACAAGCCCTCAGGTGAGCTTTGTTAAAGAAGTTCATGGCTTGAGGCTATTTTGAAGTGAATGCAAATCATCAGTCATTGAAAAATCTAATACTAATTGAGTCTCTCATCAAAATGTTTGCTAAGGGGCACCTGGGTGGCTCAGTGGGTTAAAGCCTCTGCCTTCAGCTCTGGTCATGATCTCAGGGTCCTGGGATCCAGGCCCATGTCAGGCTCTGTGCTCAGCAGGGAGCCTGCTTCCTCCTCTCTCTGCCTCCCTCTCTGCCTGCCTGGGATCTCTCTGTCAAATAAATAAATAAAATCTTAAAAAAAAAAAGTTTGCTAAGAATCTCACTGCTTTCTTATTTAAAAACAATTGTCAGAAGGAAGGGGGTGGGAGGGGTAGGGCAGCGACATGTGTGAAGGGGTGTGGGAGGAAAGGGCCTCTAGTTGTGGAATGCTAGAAGTCAGGGGATGAAAGGTACCTAGCAGGGGATATAAGCAATGGTGTTGCAATGGTGCTGCGTGGGGGCAGATGGAAGCTCCGCTCCTGTGGAGCCTAGCATCACATATACATGGTCGAATCCCCTCGCTGTCTACCTGAAGTTAAGGTAACATTGTGTGTCAACTGTACTTCAATAAAAAAATAAAAATAAATAAAAAGGGTGGCTCTTTCCTAGCAGAGTGAAAGAGAAAGATAGCAGGAAGATAAGACCTGACCCAACCATGAAAAGGCATTTATTCTCCTTTGTTATCATTCTACATGCAGAAAATATCGCCCTGACTATGACTTTAAAAAAACCGGCAATGAGGTGTGTGTGCTGTGTGTTTGCAAGGGAGGAAATCCCTTTTTGAGTCAAGCACTTAGGGTTCTAGCTTTTGTGAGGAAAAAGAAGAAAAAGCCACAACAATTTTCATTCCTGAAACGCATCCAGAAGTTTAAGTCACTCTTTTTCAAAGAGGTGGTTTTGTCTTGGTCAGATGCAGTCCAGGGCTCATCAAACCTAAATGGCTTAAGTCGTGTACAGTGGACTCTAAAGAGAGTACATCTAAATGCAAAGTGGTTACAGGAATACAACAACCGGCTTGTATAATAGATTCTTCATTTCAAGCTAGAAGTAAACAACCGCTGTGTGAATAATGGCCCCACGAGAACCCATCCCTCCACTCCCCACTAAAAACAGCTTACAGTTTAAATGCAGGAATATTTTCAAATGAAAGAACTTGTATAAAGCCCAAATTATGGTTACAATTTCCTGCATCTGGGTATCAGAATAAAGTGAAAGGATAAACATTCATTGAAGTTCTTCTATGGACAAGCAAGCCGCTAGCCTGGGGTCAGAGGCTGTCTGTCCTCTAAGGTTACAAATCTCTGTTCTCAGGCAAACATCATTCCCAGTTACTGTACTAATCATGCCAATAAAAGGAAAGAAAATCTATATAGCAGATAGTACACTGTAAGGCAGATAAATAGAAGTAGAGATACATATGTATGAGGCACACAGCTGGCGGGCAATGGGCTTCTGTGGTTCAGGGCACAGGCTTGAGCCAAACTGCCTGTGTCTGAATCCCAGCTCTTTGAATCCTATTTCATGGCGGATCTTGGGCAAATTAGTTATGCTTTGAACATCTCAGTTTTCTCCTCTATAAATCAGACCCAATAATTATAATATTTAGGTTACAAGAGTGATATGATGCATAAATGAATTAATCCCCCAGAAGTATCTGGCAAATGTGAGCGCTCAGTGAGCAGTGGCCAACACTGGAGCTCTAAAACTCACAAGAAATACCATACATGTACACAAAGATGACATGCACGCATGCCATACACAAAAGCATGTATGAAGACATACCTGTTTTCCAGGCAGTGAAATCTAGATAGAAAAGAGGTGCTATAGAGAGACAGGCATTAAAGCAGAGAACATGGTGGACTGAACTCTTGCATCTACTTCTGTACCTTCCCTAAATCCATTACAATTATGGACCGACAAGGACAAAGAATGGAACAAGGAAGGAAGGAACCAGGAGAAAGGAAGAGACAAGGTATCGGTATAAGTGGTAGAGTGGTCCTGGGCAGGCTGCCCTAAGATGGACCACTTTAGTGTGAAGTTTCAAAAAACTCCAGAAAGTTTCAAAACGATTTCAAAATAATCACAAAGCAATCAAAACCCAGCAAATTCAGGAAAAGCTCTTTACTCCCTCCCCTCCAGCCACACACAACTGCCATAGAAGAGTTTAGAGGACCTACTCCCACAAGAGAACTATCTCTGTAGATAACCACATTATCCTCTGAACTAGGTATAATAGATGGGGAGGAACCCAGCAAGACCCATGTGATCAAAGTTCCTCTATGTCCCATTGTTTCTAAGTAGCTCAGCAAACATTTATCAAACATTTACTTTTTCATATTCCTGTGAATTACATATCTTCCCTTTGAAGTCCTAGACACTCACCTCCTTCTCATTAGTTCAGAATGACATATATACCTCATTTTGCCTGTCTTTGGAATTTCCATGTCTGCGTGGACCCCCCATATGTATGAAATAAAACTTGACTTTCTCATGTTCATCTGTCTCACGCCAATTTGATTTTTAATCTGGCCAGAATGACCCTGAAGGAGACAGGAATTTCTTCCTCCCCAACAACGGAAGCCAACAAGAACTGGCCAGTTTACACTGGAAAATTCCAGAATAAGGAATACCAGGGAAGACAGAACTGGCTAAAAGTATGCATACAAAGCATTAGAGCTCCCCTTTTCTCCTCCCCAGTTCTTGCAAACAGGTGGCTAGCCCTCCCCTCCTCTTACTTCACCTTAGGACACACAAACAGTGGAAAGGCAACATGGAGCCAGAAAGGCTGTGGACGTTGCAGCATGAAATATGTTATTAGGCAGGTGAAATGAAAACCAAAAACATGGCTCAATTCGTCTTTATATTGAATCATGAGCTATTCCTAGCTCCCCACACTTCATCTTACCCTTAGCACCTCCATCCTGCCACTTTGCTTCTACCCACAGGCAGGAAGCTGTACATTCCTGACTGATAAGATGGAATGAAAGATAATGCTGTTCAAAGTACCCCAAGGAAACTGGCGAGTCCAGTTGCTGGGAAGGGGTGCAGAGTTTCCATTTGCTTTTCAGTACTTCACATTTGAATCTGAGTAGGGGGCCAGGTTTCACCAGTTGGTTGAAGAAAAATCTCTATAATATTTGGGACAGCCAGAATATAAAAAATTGAATAACATAGAGCCAATGCAAGAGGTAGAAAAAACTTTAAAGAAAGTATAAATATTCTCAGGATAATGAGAATAGGTATCTGTAAAAAAGTCATGGTGGGACCTAGATACCTCAAAGACAAAACAGAAAAAGGTGAAACAAGGCAATTCTGAAGTTTGGAATCTGAGGATTAGTAGTAAATATATTCAGCTGGTACTTCCTCCTGGGATTAAAAAAAAAAAAATCACTGTGTTTTACATAGGAAAATATATACCCTTTCCTTCTCCTTAACCCTCATGCACAGAGCCAGAAATCTAAATCCTGCCATCCAACCTAAAGTTTCTGCAGAGTCAAAACCACTCTTACACATACCTCCTTTCTTTAAAGGGCTCAAATACGAAGGCAGTGGTGGAAGTACACCTTAAGTGATGAGAACATTAATAGAATTCCTTTTTTTGGCAAAAGAGAGAAACCCAAGTCCATAAGCAAGGAGAGGAATGTTTTAAGGATCAAGCAAGGAGAGATGGCATGGTGCTAATACAACAGCTCCCATCAGCTCAGGTGCAGAGCCATTCCTGGAATGGGTAGTAGACAATCTTAGGTGTTTGTTTCAATAACAAAACAGGAAGGCATAACAAGACCATATGTATGTCAACTTGAGAGCTTTAAAATAGTATGTGGTTCAAGAATCATTGAAAAATAACTAAAATTGCTATACCTGTCATTACTTATGTTTGTTGGAGGAAACACGACTTTTATATGTTAAAATCATTTTTTCATATAAACCTATAAAAGAAATATTATACTGGACAAGAAGACTTTATTAAGAGTCTTGCAGGACGGGGAGGAGATTGGATTTACCTCCACTGAAACCGAAGGCGGGCAGATCACATGGGCTTGGGTGAGACAGTGAGAAAGTATGGATATGAGCTTGGTCAGCGAGTTTGTTAACTGGCACTTATGAAGTTAGGCTCTCACCTTCCCACAGAGGTCCTGAGGCTAAAGCACTCTTTTCTGATAATGACATTTCAAAGAGATGGCTTCCAGGTCCTTGAGAAAAATGGCTCTGAATTCTATAACTGGCAAGAGGCTGGGACAAGATTTACATCTCAAAGGATCAGAGAAAGAATTCACAACTGCAACTTAAAAAAAAAAAAAAAATAGATGGTCTAAGAAGAGAGAGGTCTGGGGTCCAGATTTGGGAAGAACCCATCTGAAGTTTAGTTAAGCGGATGGGCATATTAAGGCTATTTGGTCAGTCTTAAGTATGAAAACTTGGTATTGCTATTATAAATGAAGTGGAAAGAGCATGGCTTTTGGAGTAAAAAGCCAAGCGTTCAAATTCCGTATCTTTATGGCACCAGTGGTGTGGACTCCCCTTCAGTTGTAGGGAAAACAAATATGGTCAATTAAATGAGATAATATAGATAAGAGTGTTTAGCACAGATTCAGACAAAGAGCGAGAATTCAGTACATGTTGGGTCTTGCTGTTAGTGAGACTGGAATTGAGGTCCAGCAAAGGTTTCTGGTGTCTTGTGACATGATACACTGAAAAGAACACAAGTTCAAATTCATCTCTGAGATATTTCTGTCCAAGATGTATAACCTGAATCTAATCTCAAGAAAACACCAAACCCAAACTGAGGTGCATTTTCCAAAATAACTGACCTTTTTAAAAATTACACATGCCATTAAAGAAAGAATGAGAAACAGCTTCAGATTGAAGGAGCCTAAGGAGACAGGATAACTAGCAAATGCAGCATATGTTCTGGGGTTTTCTTTTGCTATAAAGGACGTTATTGTGCAACTGGCACAATCTGAAACAGGTCTGTAGATTAGCTAATCATATTTTACCAATGGTAATTTTCTGATTTGGGTAAATTTTACAGTAATTATGTAAGAGAATGAGCTTCTTTTTAGGAAATAGACACTGAGTCTTTAGGGATAAAAGGACATCATGTCCGCAATATACTCTCAAAAGGCTATTTCTTATATTTGAGAAATGATGTATATAAGCAGGGAGAGAAAGGAAGAAAATCTATAGGGCAAATGTAGTAAAATTTTAACCTTTAGAGACTACAGATGAAGAATATATAAAAATATTTTACACTCTTTGTGATAGCAGAATTGTGCCCCCTCCTCCCAAAAGATATCCTGTCCTAGTCCTAACTGATAAATATGTTAACTAACATGGCAAAAAGGGACTTTGCAAATGTGAATAAATTAAGGATCTTGAGATGGGAAGATTGTCCTGAATTACTCAGGTAAGCCCAAATATAATCACAAACAACTTTGAAAATGACAGAGGAAGGCAGGAGCGTCTGAGAGATTTGAGGGTGCTCCACTGCTGGTTTTGAAGATGTAAACAGGGAACCATGAGCCAAGTAATGCAGGTGACTTCTTGAATCTGGGAAAGACAAGGAAAAAGACTGTTTTTCAGAGCCTCCAGGAGGAACACAGCCCTGCTGATTCCCTGATTTTAGTCTAGTCAGACTAAATTTGTGGCTCTTTCCACAACATTAGGAAACTCCTATGCTAATTTTTTAAAGATTTATTTATTTATTTAGAGAAAGGGCATGAGTGGGAGGGGAAGGGGGAGAGGGAGAGAGAAATCTTAAGCAGATTCCACACTGAGCGCTCAGTGACGCTGGGCTCGATCTCACCACCCTGAGATCATGACCTGAGTGGAAACCAAGAGTTGGACACCTAACTGACTATGCCACCCAGGTGCCCCTACTATCCTATTCCTAGGACTTTTCTATAAGTCTAGAATTATTTCAAAAATAAGTGTTTTTTTTTTATTATTTCTTAAAGTTTCTGGTAGCTGTTTCATCAAAAGAGTCATCTTTCAGAGGTGGGATTTCAGTTAAAATCATGAAAGAGCCATAAAAATAAAAAAAAAATAATTATACCTGAATCTCAGTAGGCTACTCAATAAAAGTCTGCATTGCCATGTGGCACAGAGCATGTTATATAACTATTTAACTTATTTTAATAAAAGCTAGGCATGCCAAGGATTGTGGACCACAAATATTATCATTCTAATTAGCATAGCAGAGGTATTTATAACTGTCCCATTACATATTTTCTATTTCTCTCCAATAGAAGTCAGTTGGCATGAAGTTCCATTTTGTTCTTACCAAATTTCTCCTCTCTCCTCCCAACTTACTATTATTTATTTATTTTTTTTGGACAATTATTTAAAGCTGTCCTCTTCAGAACCAATTAAAACGAAGGGTAATCTCTTACCCTCCATGTTCAACAACACAGGGGAGAGCAGATAGTCAAAGTAGCACAAGTACTAAATAGGTAAACAGACCCAAGGATAAAATAATTGTGGCAATGTGTGAACAATGTATAATGACTGATGTTGAGAGTAAATTCTTGGTATGAACTGGGCAGGGTTTTCTTTAAAACATTAGCCTTGACCTGTGGCTTGAAATAGATGAAAAGTGTGCCCTAGCATCTAATAAGATAAATTAGTAATATTTATATTGGGTTTAAAAAAACAAAACAAAACAAAAACCTCAAAGAATTGAGTTTAGAAGACAAGGTTTGCTGATTCCAGGATTTTATAGACATACTTTCAAAGGTGAAATCAAAGATGGAATGAGGTTACACCCAATGAGACCTCAAAGTGAGAAGTCAGGACTTAGAGGTCAAGGGGAATTTAAATCCTAGAGATTATTTCGGTTTCTGAAACTACGCTGAAGTATTGACTGCATCAGACAATTTCCATCTGTAGTCAAAGTGTAACTAGTTTGTCACTTTCGCTGTTACTTCCCAGAGCCACAGCGAACTATTCATTACCGAGGACTGACATCCAAGTATTCACCAAACCGGTTTGTGCTGACCACCAGGCAAGAAAAACAGGCTGCGTCTTCCTTCACGGGCACTTGACCTATGGTGTTGAAACCTGGACGGGCGCTCGACTGCCAGGGGCATCTGAAAATACCCTTGGCCCTGAGAGGAAATGTGAGCCGGAACATTTCAGCTTTCTATGGGGATGTTTGAGTCTTTGTTGGTTTAGGCTAGACCCTTGATATTATTTAACATGGTTTATTGTACATAATTAGATTCTAATTTCTGGAGAGAGAGACATTTATTTTCGGCACTGAATTGGTAATTCAAGCGAGGGTAGTTTTAAATCCAGCGTGAGTGTTATTCATGCTGTATACTAACATACTTTAGAGGTAATTGTTTCTACTGCTTTTTAGGACACAGCTTGATGAATAAAATAAATTTGGAAAAGGAGAGACACAAAATGCAGAAATATAGACCATTAAAAAGCTTATAAACCCACAACAAATACTTTAATTACATTGGATGAATGTAAATCACGAATGCCGAGCAGCTGGATGCTATGAAAATGTAAATGTAAACTAATCAGTGGAAGTAGAATAAAGCTGGAAGCAGTATAAATCAAAATATCCATCGGGGAAAGCAGAGGGCCTGCCATCAGGCATTTTTATATAAGCACATACCGGACACCCCAGCACACATACACAAATGCACATAAGATAATGGCAAGATCTTGGATTGGGCATCAACCTTAAAATGGCTCTGTGGATTCTTATTTCCATAATGAGCTTACTCAAAATGTGTACCTGATTTAATTTTTATGAAGACAGTAAGCCACCGTTGCTATTTTAACGATTTGGCTGGACCTGAAATTTAAAAATTGAGTTTTCCTGATGCTGCTCTGAACTGTCTGGAGTGAACAAAGGGGAAAAAAAAAAGTGGGAGAGTTTCAAAGCAGTCTTTAGCTCATTAGCACACCTACAGTAATGCTAGTCATAAGGGTAATCTAAATAAATAGGGAGGTCACCATAATTCTTGTTAGCCTCTCCTGTATAATTTTAACCTTCAAAATACTTCCAGTTCTTTAAAGCCCAAATTAGACCTACTCCCCCTTCTCCAAAACCTTGCCTCTCCTTGGTTTTTTAAATTGAAACCTTCACCTTTCTGTCAGCAAAAAAATGCTTTTCCTCTACCTGTTTTCCCAGTGCAACCAAAGCAGACATTTCTTCCTACTAGACCCTCAGCCTGGGCCAAAATATATGAATGAGAATAAAAAACAAATAACAAAACTGGTTAGATTTCTGCCTTACAAAATTCAGTGCAAAATCTTTCCCTGTACATTTCTATAGTACTTATGCTGCCTACTCATTCCCAAACCTGGCTATATGTATTAGGGTCACCTGGGAAACTTTTAAAACTGCAGATGCTTGGACCTCTTCCACTGGAGATTTTGTTATTAATTGGCCTGTTGTAAGGTTTAGGAATTAGACATATATTTTTCCAAAACTCCCTCTGTGATTCCAATGTGCATCAGAATTGAGAAAACTGCTTTAGGTCTTGTGTCTAATGACCAGGTTGATTAAAGTATCTGTTTGCAGAGCATTCCAGAGAAGACGAACTTCACCTTTATTCTGATTTTCTATTTCCAGGAAAGAAATCTCTCTCTTTCAAGGCCCCTGGCCTTGATCTTTGCTTATGATGTTGGCAAACAAGCTTGGACTTATAACTACTAAAATAACTGTTTGTATTTTGGCCAAGCTCATCTGTAGCCCAGTACCTAGAGACCCAGCCACAGATGGCTTGAAAACTAGCAATGTCAAGTCATGGCTACAAAATCCATTTCAGAACCGATTGACACCTACTATCATAATGCTCCTAGGGGCTTTGTTTCCCCTGAGTCGCTTGGTTCATAAATGCTGGTATGGATATAAGATATGAGGATACTTTTCTTCTGCCTTCCAGAGTCCTGACCACTACTGTACCAAAGTTTTTATTCATGAGCAGGTGACTGCCTACTAACTCCCTAAATGCTATGCTAATATTAAATTTTTTTGCACTGAGATGCTTAGACCCAAGATTATCATAGGGGTCTTGTCTTTATTATTTGGAATCTAAGTGTCCATTTAACATTGCAATATGTAATAATATACACCACAGACCTCTAGAAGGCAAACACTGGACCCTGCCTGGACAGGGGGATAGCGGTGGTTGTATGTACCTGCATATAGGAGGTGAAAGAATAGGGAAGTACTCCCACTGGCCTTTAAAGTGAGGAATGTTAGCACTGGTGGAAAAATGATTTTTGAGAATATCTTGGACTGCAACCAATCAGACCAGTCACTCTTCCTACGGGAAGCCTCTAAGGGCTAATATGTTAGCAGGCTTCCTCCTCAATGGGCTAGGACAAAAAAGTAGAAGAAAGAATTTTCTGACTCACTATTGTGGAAAGCCAGGGCGTCCATTTTGAAATGTAATGAAATGGCTGGCACACGGAACATGTAATAAGTATTTCTATCAAAGAACATAGAGAAACTGATAAAGCAGAGAAAAGAATCCATTGAGCCCAAGAGAGGAGACTTAAAAGTCACAGTAAATCAATCTTGAAAGACACCTTAATATTATCTGTTCAGTGATTTTTCAATTTGATTTACTGAGCTCAAGGGATTCTAAGAAATTTACTCCATGGCCACGGTGGGAGGGACCACAGGGAAGGAACGGATGGTGTTCTAGGCCCCTGACAACACTATGCTTCAATAGAAATAGTCAAACTTAAATTATAACATTCATTTGAAACATTGAGGTATTTTTCAAAAGAAATTCAGAAGACCTTCATTGAAGAATGACCAACTTAACTACCAAGAAATTAGAGACTGAATCAATACACGAGGAGCTGTAGAAGACCTTGAGGGACCTTGTGGAACATGCCAAACATTATTCAATATTAAAACATTGCAAATATTACTCTGCTTCAGTCAAGAGAACTACTTGTCCACTTAAGTCAGGGAATAATAGAGGCGAGGGAGAAGGATCCTGATTTGCTAGATCTCAATTACTTTTTCTTTTTTCTTTTTCACTTTTTTTTTCATTCTATTTATTTATTTTTTTATTGTTACTTAAGTTTTTTTTCCCAGTGTTCCAAGATTCATTCCCCATTTCCCACACCCAGTGCTCTATGCAATAGGTGCCCTCAGTACCAACCACCAGGCTCTCCAAGTCCCTCAGTTTGTTTCTGTGTCCAAAGTCTCTGTTGTTTCATTTCTCTCCCTGAATTACCCTACATCCCATTTACTTTCCTTCTCCTACTGTCCTATACATTACCCCTTATGCACCGCAAGTAAGTGAAACCATGTGATACTTGACTTTCTCTACTTGGCTTATTTCACTCAGCATAATCTCTTCCAATCCAGTCCATGTTGCTACAAAAGTTGGATATTTATCCTTTCTTATGGAGGCATAGTATTCCATTGTATATATGTACCACATCTTCTTTATCCATTCATCTGTTGATGGGCACCTTGGCTCTTTCCACAGTTTGGCGATTGTGGCCATTGCTGCGATAAACATTGGGGTACATATGGCCCTTCTTTTCA